>JABUQX010067968.1:0-7500 GCA_015478945.1 Trachelipus rathkii
AAAAGGAGAGAGATCAATGATAAACAATTATAAACATAGTACAACCTAACTTGGACAATATAACTCATTACAGGTAATTGGTACAGCGGACAAGTGAAACGCGCGTTCACATAACGTTTGAAGTAATCGTTAAAATTAACAATGGCCTAGTAGGACGAACAATAGTACTCACAGTACTGGACTGCGATAAACATTACCCTAATAGGACGGAGCAATAACACTTACAAGTATGTAAGTAAGTATTGCAAGCAACACATCACAAGTACACAAGTGTAAATTGATAACATGTAAGACATAAACAATGTCGCTAATTCTAACTTCAAACTTAACATGGAAGACATACACAATGTTATCAAACATGTAATGTAAGACTTACAAAGTATTATCAAACCAATAAGTTCGAAAAACTTAAAATTAATTGTGGAACATAAAAATTCAATTTTTATGAAAGAGCAAAAAAAATCTATTTACAATATATACAACTTAACGAATTGTAAATTCATTAATATGGAACACGGTAAAGATTTTTATGTTCCTGGGTTTTATTATTATATTATATAGTATTTTAGTTAATTTATTTTTATTTCTAATTGGGATCTACAAAAGTAGAATTTTCAATAGAAATATAGATTATTTTGTAAATTATTTTCTTCGTTTTGGAATAGCTCCCTTCTTTTTGGGATCTATTGTAGTACTAGTTGAAGTACCAGGGATATTATCTACATCCGTAATTGGAGTAGAATGAGAAGGATAGAATATATTTCTTGGATAAGTTCTCTGAGAATACGAAGGAGTATTGTATTGTAGAGAGCTAGTAAATTTAGGAGATAATTTAGGTGGAAGCTGGGTGGAAGCTTTGGGGTGGATAAATTTAGGAGGTAATAGGTGGAAAGTTTTGGTATATAACTCCGGAGGGGAGTCATCATAGGGGAATTGTTCCAATACTTCAGAAACAGACCTAGATCTTACACGAGGATTCGGAGTCCAAGATATAGTAGAAGGATCTATCTCATAGAAAGAAGGAGTATCGGGATTCACAGGAAGGGGAGACTGCTGTCTGGCATGACTACGCAATCGCATAGGTGAAGAATCCCGAGGACCATGGAATTGAGGATGTGGACGATAAGAAGGATCTTTACGTCTGTCATCTCTAACATTTACTTCTTCAGGAGAAGAAGGGGAAGTATCTACATTCGGATACTCATCATATAACGAATAGGAGGTGGAAGTGCAATAGCACCATTATCAGGTTCATCTGGTGAAGATGGTGGATTACTATCATGCATAGAAGATCTTCTAGAAAGAAGAGGCGAACTATGAAGAGAAGTAGAACCAGATGCATATGGAGTACGAGGAGAGGATAGTTGGGGAGAACTATGGGAAATGTTTCTCCTCAGAGAATAAGTAGTAGTAATTTTGATTCGTAGGGGATTGCACAGATGAATGTCCTGAAGGAATTCTCTGTGTTGTTTGTTGATGCTGAGGAGGTGGTATTTGTCTCGGAGTAGAAGGCATAGATAGGGGAAGTGAAGACTCTGGGGAAATAGGAGTCACACTCAACCTAGGTGCAGGATGTGCAGCACTCGGTGCAGTAGGAGACATCTCAGGTCTTCTCTGTGCAACAGGTGGTTGTTCATGCCTTGGAGACTGTTGGGTTTCTTGAGGTGCAACTCTTGGCTGGTGTTCATGCCTAGGTGCCGGTTGGGGCGCTTGAGGAGCATCTCTATATACCACATACTCAGTATAAGCATTATTATCAGGTGTGTCATCATCATCATCACCTGAATTGTCCCCCCTTCGCGGTTGAAAACGACGTCTAGGTGGTGGAGGGGCAGGAGGTGGAGGAGCACGCCTAACATTTTGAAGTGGATTATAGTATTTCCATTGGGAAGAAAAGGAATTGTCGGCAGTTTTTACAACAGGCATGGGGAGAATTTTTAAATTGTCCACATGTGACACAAATTCCTTATTAGTAACTAAACAACGAAGTTGATATTTGTTATATTTTAAAACACCTACAACCAAATACGGCCCGACCCATTTCTTAAAAAGCTTGGGCGATAAGTTGGGAGGTTTAACAGCAAGTGTATAGACATAATCACCTATACGAATAGGACGAATTGGGGCTTTAGAATGTTGCTGTTGAGCAATTCTAAATGTTTCTTTTTCCAATTTTTGACGAGCTAAATCACGAATAGATGCTGCTCGTTCAGCCATTTCTGCGTTAAAATCATAGAGATGATCTTTAAGAGGATTGGGCTTATTAACAAACGGAGAAACATAATTAGGAAGGTCATAAGGTAATCTACGAACATAGAAATGTAACAAAAAGTGAGGTGTATTTCCGATAGAAGAGTTGTAAGTAGTATTTAAAGCAATTTGAGCAAAAGAAATATACCTACTCCAGTCGTCTTGTTTAGAAGAAACATATTGACGGAGATAATCTTCTACACGACGGTTTTCTCGCTCCACGAGGCTATTTGAGGAGGGATGTCGAACGGAAATAGTGCGGTTCTTTATGTTCCAAGTTTTACAAACTTCATTAAAGAACTGGGACGTAAATTCACCTGCGTTGTCACTAATCAAAATTTCTGGAACAGAATGATTTACAATGATCTTATTCAAAAGAGCTTCAGCTACAACCTTGCCATCACGAGTTGAGACAGGGCAAAGTTCACAATAGCGAGTTAAAGCGTCTTTAAAAACTAAAATATACCTTGCACCGGAAATTTTACATTTAGGAAGAGGACCTATAGTGTCCAAATGAACCCTAGAAAAAGGTAAGAAAGGAAGAGGATAAGAATTGATAGATTTAAAAAATCATTTTTACTTTCTGTGATGAGAGCTATGTTCTCCGGAGGAGAAGCATGAATATCAGACTCAACTTTGACTGGAAGAATGTACCTAGAGTACGGTAAAATCCGAACAGCTGAAGAAGAGTACACTTTATAAGATAAATCATCATCTATCTCAACATTTGGTACTTCTGAAATGTCATTTGAATACATTCCAGGAATTCTACATTGTAAATTTGCTTTAAAAAGGGGATTTGAACGTATTGATTCACTCTGAAGAGTATATTGAGGCATAGGTAGCTCAAAAGATGAATTTAAAAGAGAATTAGGCAACTGATCACAATCTGTACTTTTGCCATTTTGTCTCAATATGCCTCTATTTGAGTCCTGTAATGATCCTATGGCCGTGGAACGTCCATAAAACGAATCAGGATGATAAAAAGGATCGGAGTTAGAATCTACACTAAAGATTTTTCTTTCACAATCAACTTTATTAGTACCCAGGAACGGTACTGAGGGCATGTAATGTCCTAAATTTGAATTATTTTGAAAATTATGAGAATAATGTCTATTCTGGACATTCAAATTATTTAAATTGTCCCGATAATTAACTCTATTTGTATCTAGAAGAGGTACATTAGACATGTAATGTCCATAATTAGAGTTTTCGCGAGGAAATTTAAACTGATCAAAATCTTCACTTATGACATGTTTGGAAAAACGGACTTTCTTCTCTCTATTATTTGAAGTTGAAGAAGGATAAGTGTTATAAGATCGATCATAATGAATATTTTCATAATTATACAACTGATCAGAACTTGTACCTTTGGCATCTTCTTTTAAATTGGCCAATATTGCCCTATGGGAACCATTAGAAGGCATTTGAGGTACTGCAGAAGCTCTGGGAACTGAATAAGGAGGAAAATCAAAATCTGTAGCAGTTGCAGTTTTCTGAAGCTTAGCCCTTTTTATACTGGAGTGAGCTCCAGATGGGGCAGTATAACCAGAAAAATTATTTGAAACACGATTAGAATCTTGATGAACCCTTTTTCCCATTGAATGCTGCTGTTTCTTACAGTTGTCCAACAACTTTCTTTGTTCTAAAATAACTTCTTCTGAAGTTAAACCTGTTTTATTCTGATTTATATAATCCATCTCATCGGAGAGAGGACTATAATAATTTTCGCGGAAGACTCTCGTACGCGTCGCGCTCGAATTATTATCGCGGTAACCGTTAAATAACGAACGAGAATTGCTTAAGATCCCTCGGGGAGGTCGTGAACCTAAGACTTCGGCACCAGGCGACCTTTCTCGTAGAGAAAGATTCCCTGTACTTTTAAAATTGCTTAAACCACTGTCTAAGCCTTCGGCACGTGTATCTTGTAAAGATGCACTAGAAACTTCAGCAGAAGAAGATCCTAGAAAAAGATCCCCCCTGGGTGTAATATTAGAGCCTCCTCGAAGAGGTGCTCCTGAGTTTCCAACAGCGTGAAGCCTTGAAAAGGTCCTTCTGTGGAAAGGAGTGTTGTCTCCTCGTAGAGGAGTACCAGAAGTTTCTTTATAATTAGCCCTATCTAAATAGGAAGATCTCTGAAAAGAATCCCTACCGTAGGTCCCGATAATTCCTTGATCAGGGGAATTAAAGGCACCAGGAGGAGGGGGTTCCTTCAAAGATCTGCCATTCTCCTTAAAATTATAATTTTCCTTAAATCTAAAATCATTTTGACTATGCATGTTTGGTAAATGTCCATGTGAACTATATGTAGGATGTGTATGTTGTGGAAGGCTGCCTTCAATGTAATTGAAAGGTTTTTGTTTATCCGAACGTTTCGAATAAGAACGTATAGCACTTATGACTAACGGTATATCACGCACTTTCCTTCCAGAGTCATTACACACATGCACTATATCATGCTTAGCGTTTATTAAAATAGGCAACTCTTTTATTACATCAGTTCCCAATAATACGTCTTGAGAGAATGACGTATTGTTATCTACAACATAGAACTGTGCAAGATAAAATTTCCCATTTAATATTAAATTTAATTCAGTAAGACCATAAATCTTTAAAGATTGGCCAGAAATAGAATTTAATATTAAATCCGCAGGGTATAATTTTGGTCTATCTTCTTTATGTAAAGCCATGCATAGTTTCTTATAGAAAGAATATTTCACCAAACTCTTGGTCGCTCCTGAGTCGATCATCGCCTCAGTATCACATACATAAGCATTATTAGTGGTTAATTGTATAGGCAAGCTATATACTATCCCCTTCTTCCTAGGAGAAGAAGTGGAAAATATATTAGAAGAATTAGGGACAGAAAGATCATCGTCTACCAAAAGAGCAGAGATTTCTGTAGGAAAATAGGTGGTGGAAGAAGAGACGAAGTCTTTCTGACAGACTCCTGAAGAATAATTTTCGTCAGATATCGGAGTCGGAGAATATCCAACTACTGGTAAAAAGGGGGGTCCTCAGAGGGAGGACTCCTCATTCTGTTATCATATTGAGGGTAATATGACCGATTATAATCTTCTGAATGGTATATAGGCGAGGGGGAGTGATCATAGTTTTCCGAAGGAATTCTATTATCATGCATATCACTCATAGCGCTTATATTTTGACGTCTATAATTATTATAAGAGTTATAATAAGGACGGTTATTAGTAGGAGCGGTCATATTCCTTTGAGGCATGCGTGAGTTATAGTAAGTGGAAGGATAAGAGAAATTAGATCGAGGTGCATTAGGAGATCTGAAAGATTGAGAGTGAGCATAAGTAGGAGTGAAACGTTGGTTATAAGAAGAAGAAGAAGCTTGAGGAGAAGCCCGCGAGAAGCATTATGCACTACTGAGTTGCCTCCCTTCTGCTCCCTTCTCCCTCCATTCCTATTATTATTCTTCCTTCCATTATTTTTACTCTTAACCCTCTCCTGTGTCTGCTGTGCCTGATTTCTCTGTCTACCTCCATCAGGAGATAAATTTTTGACTCTTTTTAACGCTCGGGGATTCTGATAATCCCAGGAAGAGCCTCTACACGCGTCTTGCGTCCCTCTTGCATGATACCCCATGCAAGTCGAGCAGTATTGTCTATAACGACACTCGTCAGTTTTATGCCCGAAACGTTCGCATCTCCAACACTTAGGTCTGTCTATTGTTCTTCTCACATTGGAACTGGCATCATTAACTTGAGAATTTACCGTAGGAGATTCTGCCTGAAATGAGCGTACGTTCTGACTATGTCTAGAAGAGTTGGATCCTCCTTGAAAAGGTTTGGAAATAGCGTTGGATGTTTTCGCTATATATTGTTCAATTTGAGAGGTGAAGGACAAATTTGCATCAAAATATTCAATAACTTTCGGCTGGAAGTGTTTAGGAATATTTTTGTACACTTTAGAAAATATTAATGTCCTTTTTAATTTGTCTGAAAGCTTCTCTCCATGTTGAGCATAAAAATGTCTCTCAAACTCCTGTACTGCCTTGGACACTTCAGTGGCATACAATATGAGAGGATTGTTATGGTTCCAATTTATTTCATCAATGACGTTGCATGTACTAAAAGTTGACTCGGCCGTAGGCGGATCAAGAATTTTTAGAAGGTTTCTTGCGAACTCATTCCATGTTTTTGCGAATCTGAGCTCCTCATGTTCATTCATGAGTTCTCTACATGAACCTTTAGCGTCGACATACCTGGAATAGGAAGCTAACTTTTTCTCATCAGTATCTATTCCATCTGCTTTAAAATAATTCCATCATGCCAGCCACCTCCCTCAACTGAACCGCCTTTGTAGAAAACCCTTTTGGAGTCATACCCTTCAAAGTGTCGGAACGGGGTAACCTCGTATTTATAAAAAACGAAACGGTGTATATTACCAGGAGTCGGAATCACGTTTTCATGATGAGGTCCATGAATAGGGTGGTTACTAGGTGCAGTAGGACCGGTTGGGAAGGATGGAAGAGCAGAGGGAATTTGCTGTTGCTGATAATAATGATAAGTGCCGGGCATGCCTAAGTAAGCGTTATAAGAAGGAGCAGGAATAGCATTATAATTTAATAGGATAGGAAAGAGTCCTCATATTAGCTACGAGAGGGGGAACCCATGCACATGCTGTTCAGAGCCATAGTAATTAGGTACAGCAAAGAAAGTTGGGTATGTGTAATGGATCGAGGTAGTTACTACTGTGAAAGGGATACCACCATACGTTTCCTCCAAGCGGAAACTTGGACGAGCACCATTAACCACTGTGCCCGCCGAAATTGAAATAGTATGGTACCACTCACCAGGAGTGAGGGTATTGACAGCAGAAGTAGTAGCTAATGGTAGTGGTAGTAAGTAGTGTAGCACTCTCTTAGTAGTCTCCATGTGGTTGCTCTAATGCACTGTGTAAGAGGCCATTGTTAGACACCATATATATTTATATAGTAGTGGTCGACATATATCTATGAAAAGGTTATACAAGAGAAAAGGTTTTGGAGGCTATGCATATATATATATATATATATATATATATATATATATATATATATATATATATATATATATATATATATATATATATATATATATATATATATATATATATATATATACTACAGGCCTATATAATATATATATATATATATATATATAATAATATATATAGTATATATATATATATATCTATATATTATATATATATATATATATTATATATATTTATATATATATA
>JABUQX010067968.1:15000-17500 GCA_015478945.1 Trachelipus rathkii
ATTTAATTGATTTTAAATTACATATTTATTATCTCATTTTGTTTTATTACATTTATTTTAATATATATATATATATATATATATATATATATATATATATATATATATATATATATATATATATATATATATATATATATATATATATATATATATATATATATATAAATATTTTTTTATATACATATATTTATATATATATATATATATATATATATATATATATATATATATATATATATATAGACAGGGTATTCAAAATTATGGTAAAAATTTTTGGTGAACTGATAAGAAATGCAAAAATAAAGGTAAAAGTTCCTATAAAGGTATGACGTAATGTGCTTAGTTTTCCGTCTGGCTGTCTGTATGTGTTTTTACTAAATATCTTGTATCTACGAAACCAAGTAAGTTACAAACTCTAAATTTAAAAATGGCGGAAGTTAAAAGTATTTGAGGAACGAATAACTCATTCGGAATAGGAGGTGTAAATAAACATGTATGATAGGTTTAATTTTGTACAACATAAACATACTGTTTCTAAAGTACCTACAAATGATATTAAAAGACTAAAGATGATGTTGAAAATGACCTCCGTTGTTCCTAATGCACGCGTCCAGGTGTCTTCTCATCGATTGTCGGACCCGTTCAAATATTCCAGGAGTCTGTTTGATCGTTTCAATTCCGTTCATTATCCTTAATCGTAGGTCTTCAACGGTGTCGATTGGAGAAGAGTATACTAAGATCTTTAAATGTCCCCAAAGGTAATAATCCAAAGGATTTAGGTCTGGTGACCTTGCTGGCCACGGAACTGGGCCACCTCGACCTATCCATTGATTTGAAAGGTCTCATTCAGGTGTTCACGAACTTCAGCACTAAAGTGTGCAGGAGCCCGATCATGCATAAACCACATGTTTTGGCGCAACTGAAGAGGTGCATCATCAAACAAGGTACGGAGCTCATGTTTCAAAAAGTTTAAGTAGATTATGCCATTAAGCCTGGTAGGAAGCTCGAACATAAGTATATGATCATGTAAAATTCCTGCCCAAATGTTTACTGAAAACTGATGTTGTGAACGATTCTGTTTAATGGCATGAGGATTCTCGTCTGCCCAAATGTGTTCGTTATGAACATTAATGATAGCTGTTCTGGTAAAGTGAGCCTCGTCGGTAAATAAAACCTTCGTTAAAAAGTTTGGGTCAATACATTTGTTCAAAAACCATTGACAAATAACAACACGAGGAGCATAGTCACGTGGCAATAGAGTATTCACCTGATGGACGTGGTACGGGTGTAACTCTTGCTCCAAATACTAGATTAGTTCGAATTAAACTGTAGTGACAATTCTCGCTTGCTCTTTTCAGGATGCTCAGGATATTTCTCTTGGTACAAACGTCTTGCTGCAGAACTATTGCAGCGTGCCATCCCATGCTCTTTGGACTGCAAATACCCTGTTTCAGACAGGCGTTGATGAATAGTGGCAAAAAAACCTTGCGCTTGGACAAATTCGGTTGGGATATTTCTCTTGGTACAAACGTCTTGCTGCAGAATTATTGCAGCGTGCCATCCCATACATTAGATGCATGTCAGCTAGTTCAAAGTATAAATACACATGGTAATCCATATTCAATAACGAAAGAAACACGTAAGAGACACATACAGTCAATGAGTTACATTATAATGCGTAACACAAACAGACAGTGCATTTATTGTATACAGTAGTTGGTTGTTTTGGCCAACAATGTGCTGAAATGTTTAATGGAAGGAGTAGCTGTTTGTGGAAGAGTTGTTATTATTTAAATGAGATATTTCCAATTACTAAAATTTACATTCTCCGTTATTAATAGTCATAATTTATTAAATGTTTTACCAATTAATTCTGCGCACAACAATAGGTGTCCTCATATTATAGTACCCGTGGTCATTGTTCGGAGGATTACAGAAGTTATGTTGTGTATCAATTCAATTGCAAAGAAGTAGGATGTAATTCCTCTTATGTGGGATACACAACTAACACTTTAAGAACCAGAATTATGCAACAAAGGTATAAACCAAGTAAAATATGGGAGCATTAAACGACGGATCACAAATCCCCTCCTACAGTTGAAATTGCTAGTTGTTTTAAAATTTTATTTCGTTGGTAATTTCAACTATGTTCATATAGCAGAATCTCTTTTTATTAAAAAACTTAAGCCGGACATCAATGTGAAATTTAATGAAATGAATGAATGCTTGAATGTTTTTTGAATATTTGAGTGTTTTGCAGGTACACCTAGTATCCATGATAATAGCTGTATTTGCAAAACAATGTAAGCTTTTCTTGATTTTATGATTTTTCATCAAAATTATTTTTTAAACTTCACAATTAATGTGAAATAATTTTAGATTTTTATATTTAGAAATTTATTTTTGTAAGCTGCATTATAAATAATAGTTAGTTTAACCGTGATCATGCCTGAAGTATACAGGCGAAATATTGGTATAATATTAAAAGTTTTAACTT
>JABUQX010067968.1:27500-42500 GCA_015478945.1 Trachelipus rathkii
TATATTATATATATATATTTAAAATATACTAATATATATATATATATATATATACTATATATATATATATATATAGTATATATATATAGTATATATTATATATATATTATATATATATAATATATATATATATATATTAATATATTTATATATATATATATAGTATATAATATATATAATATATATTATATAGTTATAATATAATATATATAAATATATATACAATAATTATATATATTATTACTATGATATTATATATATATATATAATATATATATTATATATTATATAATATATATATATATATATACTATATATATATATATATATATATATATATATATATGTATATTATATATATATTATATAATATGATATATATTATATATATACTATATTATATATTTATAGTATTATATATATATATAATATATAATAAGTATATATATATATATATATAATAACTCGTATATATATATATATATATATATATAATATATATATATATAATATATATATATAATAATATTTATATATATATTATATAATAATATATAAAATAAAGATTTAGAAACTCTTATCTTTCAACCTTTTCTTATTTAGATCGTGTCAGTATTTTACCCGAGAGCGCATTACTACTAACTACTACTAACTTACTAATTACTAACACTAACGTACTACTACACTAACTACTGGCGCCGGCTTGATAGCTACTACTACTGCTGATAGCTACTTACTACTTACTACTACTACTACTACTACTACTCATCACTACTACTGCTACTACTTAAACTACTACTTCACTACTACTACTACCTACTACTATCATACTACTATAGCTGCTGCTGCTACTACAGCTACTGTTGGTACTACTACACTAACTACTACACACTACTACTTACCCTACTACTAACCACTATAACTACACTACTATGGTATTTAGCTCTTCGAAGGTTTGTGAAATACTGGCAAGCAATTACAGAGTTTGGCACAAAACCATTTGATTATTGTCACAACTTTCCTCTCGTCTTCAATCTATCCTTCTACAACATACTATAATGTATATATGATATATGATATTATATATATAATAAAAATATATATAATTACATATATATATATATATATATATAATATATATATATATATATATATATATATATAAATTAATTATATTATATTATTTATATATATATTATATATTATATATATATATATATATATATATTATATATATATATTATATAATATATATATAGTATATTATATATATATATATATAATATTACTCCTTTCGCTTACTCCATTCATTACTCCTTTCATTATTATTTCATTACTTCTTTTCATTACTCCTTTCATTACTCCTTTCATTACTCCTTTCACTACTCATTTCGTTACTCCTTTCATTACTGCTTTCATTACTGCTTTCATTACTGCTTTCATTACTCCTTTTGTTACTTCTTTCATTATTCCTTTCGCTACTTTTTTCATTACTCCATCCATTGCTCCTTTCATTACTCCTTTCGATATTCCATTCATTACTACTTCATTATTCCTCCATTACTCCTTCCATTACTTCTTCCATTACTCCTTTCATTACTAATTTTGTTTTTTATTTCGTTACTCCTTTCATTACACCATTCATTACTCCTTTCATTTCTCCATTAATTACTCCTTCCACTTCTTATTTCATTAATCCTTCCATTACTCTTTTATTACTCCATGCTTTACTCTTCTGATTACTCCATTCATTACTCCTTTCATTACTTCTTTCATTACTTCCTTCAGTTTTAAAAGAAAGTCATCTCATCAACAAATACTTAACGTCAGGATGATGGCTTTGAAGTGACCTCCCCTCTGATCTTTCTCATTATTTCTAGAAGAGGCAGTAAATGTTTTGTTGATTTCAATATCTCAAAAAAAAAACTCCTTCCTCCATCTATCTATTTGACAAAATGTTCAACTGTATCAACCTTTTTCGAAAATGCTTAAATTATCCACTTCTTTACCTGGACACTATAAAATCTCCCTCTAATCATTCTGTTGGAAAAGTTGCAGATAAAAATATTATATATAATATATATATATATATAATATAATTATATATAATATATATATATATATATATATATATAATATATTATATATAAATTATTATACTATATATATATATATATATATATATATATATATATTATTATATATATATATATTATATAGTATATGTATATATAAAATATATATAATTATATATAATATATTATATTATATATATTTATAATATATATATATTTATAATATTATATATATATATTATTAATCTATATAATATATATATATAATAAATAATTATATTATATATATATATACATATATATATATATATATAATATATTACAATTATATATTATATAATATTATAAATAGTATATATAATATATATATATAAACCCGAAGACAAAGTAATATACCTATAATATAAGTTATATATATATATATATTAAATGAATATTTCCGTTTACGTATCATAAATTTTTTTGAGTGTTCTAAGAAATAACTACTGTTGATGGTAAATAACAAACTGATATATAAAACTGTTATTTAACAATTATATAATAATGTAATGCAATTATGTAATGTATGATAATTAATAAGTAATATAATACATATTATATAATATAATAATATAATATAATATAATATAATGATAATATAATTATATAATATATATAATAATATAAAATATAATAATTAATAATTATATATATATTTAATTATATAAATATAAATAGTGTATAATATAATAATATTAAAATTATAATAATTAAATTTAACAAATAATTAATGCAATATAATTAATGTAATATAATAAAATAAAATATAATTATAATATATTAATATAATATAATATAATAATAACTTATAATATAAATTAATATAATTAATATAATATAATATAATATAATATAATATCCTTAGAGTACAAACTTTTTTATTAACAAAAGTTTATTGTTTTATAGCCCCAAGTAAAGAATATTTAAAAAAACAAAAGTTTTTAAAACAATTTTTTAAAGTTTGGATGAGGGAGATGGGAGTTTGGGAGTTTGGGGGGTGACGTAGGGAATAGAGGGGGTTGAGTTAGGGTATGGGTAGAGAGGGAGGGAAGGAGGGAGGGAGGGAGTCGTTTGCTTTAATTTTTATTTTGAAGGCATTCAAATGAAAGGGAAAAGAAAACTCCTTGGATAAAATAAACTTGAAAATTGTTAATAACAATGAGAAAACAAGTAAGAAAAAATGTAAGTTAAAAAATCTATAAAAAAAAAAGTTCATAAAATGAAATGTAGAATGAAATAAATAAATAAAAAATAGTTAATAAAAATAATAAAAAAAATAAATAAGAAAAAAATTAATAAAAAATCATAATAAATAAATAAATAATAAATAAATAAATAAATAAATAAATAAATAAATAAATAAATAAATAAATAAATAAATAATAAAAATAAATAAAAAATAAATAAAATAAATAAATAAATAAAATAAAAAAATAATATGAAAATAAATAAAAAATAAAAAATATGAATATGAAAATAAATTAAACATAATGAAAAACAAAAAAATATAAATATAAATATAATATAAATATAATATAAATAGTAATGTAAATATAAAAAAATTAATGGTAGAATAAAAATCTATGAAAATTTAATTATAAAAACTGGTAAAAATAAAATATTAAAGAATTAAATAAATTGAAGAAATATAAAAAAAAAATTAAAAATAAAGAATGAAAAAAATAAAAATATAAAAATTACATAGAATAAAAAATAATAAAACTAAGAATATAGAGAATATTAAAAATTAAGCCGAGAAAATCTAAATAAAATATGTATAAAAATAAAAAAAAAAAAATAGAAAAAAGTAAAATAATATAAATAAAAAAGATTACATAAATAATAAAGAATAAAAGCTAAGGGTATAAAGAAAATAAAATAATTAACAAAAGAAAAAAAAATAGAAATAAAATGAATAAAAAATAGAAAACAAAAAATAAGAAAAATAAAAAATAATAAAAATAAAAATATGTATAAAAATAAAGTTAGAAAACAGTGAGGAAAATTTTTAAGCTAAAAGCAACAGAAGAGGATTACTTAAATTCTCATATCAACTTCTCGTGTCTGCAGCATATTACATGCAAAAGTTTTCTTGTATGTCCTTATTATATATATATATATATATATTATATATATAATATATATATATTATTATTATAATATAATATAATATATATATATATTATATATATATAGATTACATATATATATATATATATTATCATCTCACATCGATCATCATCACAGCATCATATCATCATCATCACTCATCAGCCTGTTATTGTGTAAACTGTAGGACATAGGTCTCTCCTAGATGCTTCCTATATATCGGTCTTAAGATTTTGCTTGCTAAATCATGTATTTGTTTTTAATTTCATCTGTTCACATTTTGCACTGAACTCAATTTAACATCTTATTTGTCGAGCTGCCATTATTCCTTCTAGAAGTATGATCTGCATATCTGTTAATTTTGCTTGCTATCTTTGCCAATCGTTCCTTATTAAGTTCCAACAGGCTTTCTTAACATATATATTTCCATTTTTCCCAGTTAATATTAGCTTTTGCTTTTCTCTTGTCTAGAGTCCAAGTATCATAGCCATAAATTATTGTAGTTAGCACGCAATGCTCAAAACTTTTTTTTTCCTTTAAATAAAGTGGGAATTTTTCTTGATGATTGATTTACAATTTATTCACAATTCTAAATGATATTTTTATTCCATTTCATTTTATGTGCCTGTCTACCGTAAGAGTATTAATCAACTTATTTGTTTTAAGATGGAAACTTTTTACCATTTTTGTGTTGGAACTATGGGCTATTGAACATTACTTTGGCTTTGCTAAAACTCGTATCTAATCCTACTGATTTGCTAGCTATCTAGCTCTATTACGATTGTAATTAATACCTCAAAATCTGATATGAACAACCCCTCATGAGCAGGAAATCTTAAATTACTGTTGTGCCTTCCATTCTAGTTATATTGCTTAAATATTTATCTGAATTAATACTATATTGCATTAAGTAATATTAGTAAAATTGTATATCTTTGTCAAACACCTCTTTTGAGTTATGCATTCTTATTCTCTTCAAATAATTTAAATGCTGATTTATCATTTCTATAAATTAGTTTTAAGGTGTCTATATATGGTTTCACAATATCCTAAGTATTCAAAGCATTTATAAGAGGAGATAGTGCTCACAGTATCAAATTGTTTTTCATGGCCTTATAAAACCCAATCAGAGACTTTTCATTTTTTATTTGTATCTTTACATCAGAGTGAACTACTAGTGTCTGATCAGTTGAACCATGTTCATCGGAGTGAACTAATAGGGGGTCTGATCAGTTGAACCAGGGTTGGTATTAAATCCCGTTGTCCATTGCCTGCGTAAGCTCAAGTTGTTCAGTAATACTGTTAGCTATTTTTGCATGTTTCTTTGTTTTTGTTTTGTTTTATTTATTTTATTTTTTTGGCTACACTTTACCACCACTCACGGGTAGAAACCTTTTCAAGGAGGGGTCAAAGTTATTTTTTAATTGTTAAGCGTTATTTTTGAATGTAAGTTTTACAAGACGGGATGTAGGGTAAATGGTCTGTAGTCTGTACTTTTGTGTCTGTTTTTGAAGAGAAGTATGACAATGACGTTTGTTCATTTGTCAGGGATTGTGTTCTCATGCAAATTATTATTATTATTATTATTATTTTATTATTATGAAATTATTATTTATCATTGATTTTATTATTATTATTATTATTATTATTATTATTATTATTATTATTATTATTATTATTATTATTATTATTATTATTATTATTATTATTATTATTATTATTATTATTATTATTATTATATATTTATTATTATTATTAACGTTATTTATTATTGATTATTATGATATTATTATTATTCATTATTAATTGATTATTTCATTATTGTTATTATTATTATTATCATGGATATAATATATTATATATATATTTATATATAATTTATATATATATTATTATATAATATATAATATATACTATATATATAATATCTATATAATATAATATAATAATTCTATTAATATACATACGGTAATGGGGTAATTAACATATAAATTAATTTTATAATCTTGAAGAAGATTCTATATTTATAGCAAAGTCCGCATTTGTATTAATATAATAAGTAATATAATTATAAGTAATTCTCCGAGTTGGTTTTTATAATATAAATCTAATTTGTCAAATATAATTCGTTAATAATAATGGTAATTATGCATAATAATAAATAATAATAATTAATAATAATAATAGTTAATACATATAATAATAATAATAGTCCTAATTTTAATAATAATTCAATAATAAATGATATAATAATATAATAATATATAATAATAATAATAATAATAATAATAATAATAAAATAATAATAATAATAGAGCGCGCTTCATTCCACTAATCAAACCCCGACCATTGAGCTTCAAGTCCGGGAGGTTACCTTATACTTGACACAAGCATGATAAATATTATTATTTGTCGAATTTTGATAAGTTTGTCAGCATCCCCTGAAATCTTCATTGTAATCCGTATCCACATATAATCCCCCGAAATCAGCAGCAGTTAGATTCCATTCCCCACCCACCTCTCATTGTCATTTAGATACAAAACATATCCACATTCATAATTAGATCTCTCTCTCTCTCTCTCTCTCTCTCTCTCTCTCTCTCTCTCTCTCTCTCTCTCTCTCTCTCTCTCTCTCTCTCTCTCTCTCTCTCTCTTTTCTCTCTCTCTCGTTACTATGGTTTTTCGTCTTATCAATTATCCTGTTTTCACTGACCCCTTCCTATATCTTTCTTCGAAACATATAAAACCACATAAACTGCAGAAACAAGCACATTTCCACATAAACTGGATAAACAAACAGATAACCACATAAACAGTAAAAACAAGCACGTATCCACATAAACTACAGAAACATGCACATAACCACATAAACTGCAGAAACAAGCACATATCCACATAAACTGCATAAACAAGCACATAATCACATAAACTGAAGAAACAAGCACATAACCATATAAACTGCAGAAATAAACACATAATCATATAAAATGCTGAAACAAGCTAATAACCACATAAATTGCAAAAGCAAGCACATATTTACATAAACTGCAGAAATAGTACAAACCACATAAACTGCAGAAGTAAGCAGATAACCACATAAACAGTAAAAACAACCACGTATCCACATAAACTGCAGAAACAAGCACATAACCACATAAACCTCAGAAACAAGCACATAACCACATAAACTGCAGAAACAAGCGCATAACCCCATTGCACTGCAGAAATAATCATGATAATTGAATAAATAATTTGTTATATTATTATTAAACTGTAAAGGGACATAACAGCAACACTTACTAACATATAATCAAATAATTCAATTGCAATTATAAATAATTACAGTAGTTGTCATCAACTTTAGATACACTTATCTGCAGTAATTATTATGTTACAATTAAACTGCAAAACAAACAACTACAACGTTTGCCGCATGATTAATCAGAAATACTAAATCAAATACAATTTTGCAGATACAAACAACTGCAGCATGTGTTCTCTTATAATTGAACTGCAGGGACATACAACTGCAGCATTTTCCTATTATAATTATGAAGAAACACTAAATCAAATGCTATTTTGCAGATGCAAATAGCTGCAACATATGTTATATTTTAATTAAACTGCAGATACAAGCAACTGCAGCATTTTTCTATTATAATTATGAAGAAATACTAAATAAAATACTATTTTGCAGATATAAACAACTGCAGCCTATGTTTTCTTTTAAGTAAACTGCAGAGACACACAACTGCAGAATTTTTCAATTATAATTATGAAGAAATAGTAAATCAAATATTATTTTGCATATGCAAATAGCTGCAACATATGTTGTATATTAATTGAACTGCAGATACAAGCAACTGCAGCATTTTTCTATTATAATTATGAAGAAATACTAAATAAAATACTATTTTGCAGATATAAATAACTGCAGCCTATGTTTTTTAAGTGAACTGCAGAGACACACAACTGCAGAATTTTTCTATTATAATTATGATGAAATACTAAATCAAATATTATTTTGCATATGCAAATAGCTGCAACATATGTTATATTTTAATTGAACTGCGGATACACGCAACTGCGGATACACGCAACTGCGGATACACGCAACTGCAGCATTTTTCTATATAATTAAACAGAAACAATATTTCTATTATAATAAAATTGCATTTACACAAATTTGCAACATTTTTTATATTATTATTAAACTAAAACATTAGATGAAATATAATCAAACTGCAGAGATACCACATAACTACATAAACTGCAGAACACATTTAAGCTGTAGAAACACACACATAAATAACCACATAAATTGTAGAACAAATATTCTGAAGAACACATTTAAGCTGTAGAAATATACACATAAACACATAAACTGTAGAACACATAACTGAAGAACACATTTAAACTGTAGAGACAAGAACATAACCACAAAACTGCATATCATATATAAGCTACAGAAATAAACACATAACTACATAACTGCAGATCAGCTGTAAATTGCAGAAACAATCTCATAACCACATAAAATACAGAAACAAGAACATAAACACATAACGGAAGAACAAATATAAACTGCAGAAACAAGCAAATAACCACATAACTGCATAACAAATAAAAACTGCAGAATCAAGCTCATAAACACATAAACTGCCAAAAAAAATCACAACCAAATAACTGCAGAACACATAAACTGCAGAAACAAGCACATCACCACATAAACTGCAGAAACAAGCACATAGCCACATAACCTACATAAACAAGAAATAATCATATAACTGTAGAACACATTTCAACTGCACAATCAAACAGATTGACTACCACACTGCTTTTTCTTTATTTCCGTCCTAGCAACAAACAGCCAAATGACTTGTCGATCATTCCCCACGAGAAGGGATTTTTGTCTTTTAGTTTAGCAATACATTACCGATATATATATTATTAAAGAAGAGCATATATATATATTATTATTATATTATTATTAAGAAAGAAATATGATATATATATATATATATATAGCATATTATATATATATATTATATATATATTATACATATATTATACGGAATATATATATATATATATTATTATATTATTATTATTATTATATATATTATTACATATTATATTATTTATTAGGTTAGTTATATATATATATATATATATATATATGAATATATATTATTATTATTATTATTATTATATATATTATTATTATTATTATTATATATATTATTAAACATAGCGCCGAAGAAGATATAGCATATATATATATATAAGTATATATATAAAGAGTAAGATATATATAAGGTTATATATATATAAATATATAAGGTTAAGAATGTATATAAGAAAGAAAGATATATATATATATATATATATATGAAATATATATATATATATATATAATATATATATATATATATATATATATATATATATATATATATATCTAAAATATATATATATATATATATATATATATATATATATATATATAAGTGAAAATAAAATTTTAAGACCAATCGAATTTTTTTTTTTTTATTGACATTTTGAAATTAAAGATAATATTTATGATATAATAGAAAAGTCTTCTAACCAACAAACCAAACCCAGATTCATAGGGTTGGCAGAAACATCGGTGTGGTGTGGTGCGGTGCGGCGCGGTGCGGTGCGCTGACTTATTATTTTTTTTCTAAAAGATGACGGATTATGAGGTGCTGTGATGATGCAGTGCCTCCAGATATTGTGCGGTGCAGCAATGTGCGGTGCTGTGCTTTGCGGTGTGATATGGTGCGGTGTGGTGCGGTGCGGTGCGGTGCGGTGCGGTGCGTTGATGCGGTGCGGCGGAATGAAGACATTGGAACAAGCTGTAAGGAAGTTCTTGTAGAAGTCTTGGAAGCTGTAAGAAAAGATGATCTAGTGAGGGGTAGTTGGTTTGTTGAGAAGGGTGTAGAAGGGGTTGTTTGGTGCGATGCAAGCAGCATTGCTTATGGAGTGGCGTTGGAGATAGGAAGAGAGATAGTAGAAGATTCAAGTTGGCTGAGGAAATAACGGATTTCGGTCATATAAACGTAGCAGAATTAGAAGCTGTTGTGAAGGGACTAAATCTTTGTTTGAAGTGGGGATTAAAGAGAAAAACAATAATGTGTGATTCTAAGACGGTTGTTACCTGGGTGGACAATGTAATTCATTCAAGATGCAGAGTAAAAACAAAAGGGACTGCGGAGATGGTGGTGAAAAGACGTCTGGGAATTATCGCGGAACTTGTGAAGGAGTTTGGATTAAGTTTTTTAAAGATAATGTTAGTACCTTCGGAAGAAAACAAGGCTGACAAGTTAACAAGAATATTCGGAAAATGGCAAAGGAGAATGGGAAAATGCGAAGAAGAGGTTTGTGGAATGTCGGCGATGGGTTTGAAGAGATTGCATGACAAAAACCATTGCGGGGTAGACAAAACTTTGTATGCCGTCAAAAAGCTTGATTCGGGGGTGAGAAGAGAGGAGGCGGTGGAATGTGTAAAAAGTTGTGTAAAGTGTCAGTCGATAGATCCAAATCCAGGAAGATGCTCAGGCGGAGAGCTTTCTGTTGATCAAACTTGGAAAAGATTGGCGGCTGACGTGACCCACTTTGGGAGGGAAAGGTATTTGTCGTGTGTTGACTGTGGTCCATGTAGATTTGCGATATGGAAGTTTCTTAATCACGAGGGAGGGAAAGAGATCTCGAGGAAGTTAGAGGAGGTGTTTTTAGAGCATGGTTTGCCTGAAGAATTGTTGGTTGATAATGCGGCGTCTTTCAGATCGTTGGACGTGAGGGAAATGTGTGAAAAATGGGGAGTGAGGTTAAATCTCAGAGCGGCTTTTAGAGGGAATTGTAATGGAGTTGTGGAAAGAAACCATAGGACTGTGAAAAGAATAGCGGCGAGATCAGGAATAGGTATTTATTATTATTATTATTATTATTATCAGTATTAGGTGTTTATTATTATTATTATTATTATTATTATTATTATTATTATTATTATTATTATTATTATTATTATTATTATTATTATTATTATTATTATTATTATCTAAAAGTGTTATGCATTATAACGCTTTCATTTTTCCGTTGTCTTTAGCTTTCTAAAATTGGCGCTTATACCTTTTTGCCATTCAATCGTCGATATTGTATTTTATACAACTTTTATAATACAAAAACTTGTGTAATGTGTAATTAACATATAAAATGACATACAATTTAGTGTTACTTTCATTTTTAACGCATACACATATACATACACATATATGTACTCACATACACATACTCACATGCACATACACATTCTCACATACACAAGGTTAACATATAATTACTACGAGTAAGGTACAAGCATAAAATTAATTATTGGTATGTGTTTTTATATACCTTGATAACACATTACACAAAAGTATTTATATTACACAAGACTATATAAAATACAAAGTCGACGGTTGAAAGGTTAAATGGCATAAACGCCAATTTTGGAAAGTATTTTTTGTTTGAATATCACCACTAAATATATAGTTACTAAATTATCGAATTTGAACTTCAGTCTTTGCCGCGTAGATATACATTAATGTTTGAAGGGATAATGGTTATAAGTGACAATTTAGTAACTATGCAGTAGAGATATTTAAAGAAAAACTTGCTTACAATAATTATCGCTTGTACCGTTTTACCTTTCAATCGTCAATATATACTTTCATACATAAAAATACATGACGTTTACCATTAATGTGTGATATACCCAAAGGAAATATACAAATAATAACATTTCAACTTTAAGTTTTAATCAGTATTTACTACGAAGTGTGGATATTCTGCATCATCATTATTTTCTGAAAACATCATCAGAATTGTGGATTTTTACAGAGAATAGGTTACTCTACTTTAGATTGTTTGTTTTAGAAATTCTTTTATTTTATAAATAAAAAATGCTCTACTTGAGGTAGTAAACTGGAAGCCAACAGTTGACATATATTTTGTTGAAGTAATTACCAAGAAATTAGGGATTTTATAATGATGCTTATAAAAAAAAAAAACTATGTACAAAATGTGATTTTAAGAGCTTTATTATATTTGTTTATTGTAAATAATAGAGCAATTTACCTATACATACGCACAAAAAGGAACGTAACACCCGCATCACACACACACGGAAGAGTTAGTAGCAGCATATATATATATATATACAGGCTAAATATATATATATATATATATATATACATATATATGTTATATATAAGTTATTAAAGAAGATATATATATATATATATATATATATATATATATATATATATATATATATATATATATATATATATATATATATATATATATATATATATATTATATAATATATATATATATATATTTATAAATATATATATGTTATTATATTATATATATATATATATATATATATATATATATATATATATATATATATATATATATAGATGAGGTTATGTTATATATAAAGAAAGAAGCAGCTATATATATATGTTCTTTTATAAATAATGGGTATCGCGATATTTTTTGTTATATATATATATATATATATATATATATATATATATATATATATATATACATATATCTCGTAATTTAGTTTCGTGTGATCGCTATTAGAAATATATCTATATATGAATGTTTTGGCAGAACACAACAAGATTTACTCGTGTTTCTTACTGGATAGTCACAATATTAATAATAACTATGTTTTTATTTTGTTTTAATATGTGTAACTATCAATAAAACGTTTAAATAAATCTCGTGCGTTGATATACTTAAGGGCTAAATGAATATATATATATATTTATCCAATCCCTAATAATTAACCTTTGTTATAACTGTGAAAAAAAATCGAAAACAAAATAAAATCATGCAAAAATAGAATTTAAAACATAAAAGTTTAAAAATAGAATAAACAATTAATAAACCCTTTAAAAAAAAAATTAAAAGAAAAATTTAAAATTTACAAAATTTAAATGAAAACCGAAAAAAATTGTGATTAAAAAAAAATATTTGGAATCTTGTTTTCAAAAAAAAAAAAAATATATTTTTTTTTTTAAATTAAAATCAAAAATTTGATTTTATCCAAAACCAGATTAAAATATTAAGTAACTTATTACATTCACAACAGCTTTAAGGAAAAGAGAAAGAGAGAGAGAGAGAGAGAGAGAGAGAGAGAGAGAGAGAGAGAGAGAGAGAGAGAGAGAGAGAGAGAGAGAGACAGACAGACAGACAGACAGACAGACAGACAGACAGACAGACAGACAGACAGACAGACAGACAGACAGACAGACAGACAGACAGACAGACAGACAGACAAAGACAGAATTATAGAAGAAGAGTGAGATAGGAGAGTATTATTGTGAGAATGATAGAAGAGAGAAATAGACAGAAACAAAGAAACGGGCAGACAGGAAGAGACAAAAAAAAACACAGAGACAGTAGGAGTGAGACTGAGAGAGGAGAGGATTAGAGGAAGAAAGTGAGGAGAGGCGAGAAGAGAAGGAGAAGAGAGTAGTGGAGAATAGTTAGAAAGAGTGAGAAGGATGGAGACCGAAACAAAGACAGAGGAGAAAGATAGGGAGAGACAGAAAGATAAGAGAAGTAATGGAGAGATTGGGCTAGGAAAGAGAGGAAGACAGAGAGAAGGGATACAGAAAGTTGAAAAGAGGAAGAATGAGAGAGCATGTAAAAAAAAGTGGGAGCCTAAAATAAGATCTAGGGGGAGGCAAAAGGGAGGAGGAGGAGAGGAAGGGGAGAGGAGGGGTGGAGAGAGAAAGGAAGGGGAGGGGAAAAGAAAAGAAGAAATAACATTTTCAAAAAAGAGAGAAAAAAAGAAAGGAGACAGAGAAAAACAAACGAAAGAAAAATATAAAGAAATGCAAAGTAATTTGAGTGAGAGACAATGAGAGAAATAAAGACGGAGAGAATGGGAAGAAATTGAAAGAGAAAATAGAGAAATTGAACTAAATGAAAGACAGAGAGAGAGAGAGAGAGAGAGAGAGAGAGAGAGAGAGAGAGAGAGAGAGAGAGAGAGAGAGAGAGAGAGAGAGAGAAGAGGGGAATGTAGAGGATGCAAAAGGAGATGAGTAGTAATGTGGAAGAGAGAGGAATTAAGAGAGAGAGAGAAAAGAGAGAAATTGAAATAGAGAGATAGAAAAAATAGAAAGAAATAAACATAGAGAGAGAGTAAAAGAAAGAGGAAGAGAAAGAGAAAAGGAACAAAAAAGCCCAACAGAAATAAAAGTATCAGTTAAAGCTTGCAGCACACTACCAACGCTCGACTCACGCTCAAGCAAAGCTCTTGGAACGCTTAGGCCACACTCAAACAGCTCTTTTAGAATAATTAAACGGTACTCAGTTATCGTTCTTGCAAAGATCAAAAAAAGACTTCTTGGGGTTCTAAGCCGCACTCGAGCGGCAATCTTGGAACGCTCAAGGAACGCTCAAGCAAAGCTCTTGGAGCCCTTAGGCCACACTTAAACAGCTCTTTTAGAATAATTAAACGGTACTCAGTTATCGTTCTTGCAACAATCAAACGACGACTTCTTGGGGTCCTAGGCCGCAGTCAAGCGGCAATCTCGGAACGCTCAAGGAATACTTAAGCAGCGCTCTTGGAATGGTCAATCCACGCTCAGGCAGAGTGTCAAGTGTGATAAGCTTTTCTTCGTCATTTTTTCTGAACATTTTCATCGTTTCTTACTATTTTCTAATGACATTTTTTTTTACAATA
>JABUQX010067969.1:0-21671 GCA_015478945.1 Trachelipus rathkii
ATAATAGATTGTGATTTCCTTAGCACTAAATCGGCCATTTCTAACCTATATCTATAGGCTTACAATATCTAAATTTTTAACATTTAAAAAAAGTTACAATTTACCATTTTTAAGGGGGTAATATCTTTCCAAGTTCGCGAAGTAAGGGGTTGACAATGCTAAGGTGGTGCCACCAAAAAAAATGTTACATTTATTATGGATTTGTGCCAAAATTTTTAATTTATTGTTTCCTTCAGAATTTTTTTCCACCGAAATTAAAAAACAAATACGGAATTTAGGCAGGCAACTAGCATGCCTAGGTTGAAGATGCCATGTTGCCATTTTTATATATTCAAAACTGAGTGACTTAGCAGGCGTCACTATATGACGTCATAATCGGTTTGAAGATACTTTAAGCTTAACAAAATGGTACTCGAAAGCGTTCAGCCGCTTTTGCGATTCCCGTAAGGCGACACTATATTATAGTGACGTTTCGAAGGGAACCAAAAAACGACCTAACGTGCTCGCGCGACACCTTTTTAGGGATAAACTATCGCTTCAACCCGATGTAGTGTCGTCAAGAAAGGGAACTGATATAAGTCGAAGGTCTAAGTGCGAAAATCTAAAAAAATTCATGAAAAAATAATAATAATAATTCACAAAAAAAATTTAAGTTTCGGAATTTGCACTTAGAACTTCGACTTATATTAGTTCCCGATGAGGCGTCACTATATGACGTCATAATCGGTTTGAAGATACTTTAAGCTTAACAAAATGGTACTCGAAAGCGTTCAGCCGCTTTTGCGATTCCCGTAAGGCGACACTCTATTATAGTGACTTTTCGAAGGAAACCGAAAAACGACCTAACGTGCTCCGCGCGACAACCTTTTTAGGGATAAAACTATCCGCTTTAAAACCCGAATATAGTGGTCCGTCAGGATAGGCTGACTGATATACGTCGAAGGCCTTAGAGTGCGAAAATCTAAAAAAATTCATGGAAAATAATAATAATAATTCACAAAAAAATTTTAAGTTTCGGAAATTTGCACTTAGAAGCTTCGACTATACTTAGTTCCCCGATGAGGGCGCGTCACTATATGACGTCATAATCGGTTTGAAGATACTTTAAGCTTAACAAAATGGTACTCGAAAGCGTTCAATCGCTTTTGCGATTCCCGTAAGGCGACACTACTATTGATATAGTGACCTTTTCAACAAGGATACCCGAAAAACGACCTAACGTGCTCGCGCGACACCTTATTTAGGGATAAACTATCGCTTCAACCCGATATAGTGACGTCAGGAAGGGGGTCTGAGTATAAGTCGAAGGTCTAAGTATAAGTCGAAAGTCTAAGTGCTAAGTCGAAGGTCTAATATAAGTCGAAGGTCTAAGTGCTTAAAAATAAAAGTCTAAGTATAAGTCGAAGGCCTAAGTGCTAAGTCGAAGGTCTAAGTGCTATAGTCGAAAGGGTCTAAGTATAGGAGTCGACAGGTCTAGAGTGCTAGTCGAAGGTCTACAGTATAGACACGTCGAAAGGTCTAAGTGCTAAGAGTCGAAGGTTTAAGTATAAATCGAAAGGTCTAGAGTCGCTAAAGAGCGATAGGTCTAAGTATAAATCGAGGAGGTCTAAAAGCTAAGTTTCCGCAGGTCTAACGTAGTACACGTTCGAAGGTTTTAGGTGCCTAAAATATAAAATTTTCTCAAAGAAAAAATAATATACAAAATTTTTTTAAGTCCAAATTATTTTTCGGAATTTGCACTTAGACCATCAACTTATATTAGTTTCCGATGAGGCGTCACTATATGACGTCATAATCGGTTTGAAGATACTTTAAGCTTAACAAAATGGTACTCGAAAGCGTTCAGCCGCTTTTGCGATTCCCGTAAGGCGACACTATTATTATAGTGACTTTTCGAAGGTAACCGAAAAACGACCTAACGTGCTCGCGCGACACCTTTTTAGGGATAAACTATCGCTTCAACCCGATATAGTGTCGTCAGGAAGGAAACTGATATAAGTCGAAGGCCTAAGTGCGAAAATCTAAAAAAATTCATGAAAAAATAATAATAATAATTCACAAAAAAAATTTTAAGTTTCGGAATTTGCACTTAGACCATCAACTTATATTAGTTCCCGATGAGGCGTCACTATATGACGTCATAATCGGTTTGAAGATACTTTAAGCTTAACAAAATGGTACTCGAAAGCGTTCAGCCGCTTTTGCGATTCCCGTAAGGCGACACTATGTTATAGTGACTTTTCGAAGGGAACCGAAAAACGACCTAACGTGATATAAGTCGAAGGCCTAAGCGCGAAAATCTAAAAATTCAATGAAAAAAAATAAATAATAATAACAAAAAAAAAAAATTTTAAAGTTTAGGGAATTTGCACTTAGAATTTCGACTTATATTATTGTTCCCGATGAGGGCGTCACTAATGACGTCATAATCGGTTATGAAGATACTTTTAAGCTTAACAAAATGGGACTCGAAAGCGTTCAGATCCGCTTTTGCGATTCGTAAAGCGACACTATATTATAGTGACTTTTCGAAGGGAACCGAAAAACGACCTAACGTGCTCGCGCGACACCTTTTTAGGATAAACTATCGCTTCATACCCCGATATGAGTGACGTCCAGGAAAGGGAAACTGAATAATATTACAGTCGATAGGCCTAAGGCCGAAAGCTATTGTAGTCGCGTAAATTTCGGGTTGGCGGTCTGTGAAGGTGCGCCCTTTTAAATAGTTTTTGGCTTTGTGGAAAAGGTGAATTGGAAAAAGAAAAGATAACAAGGTTGTTTGGTGTGTTTGTTCCCAAACAATAAGATATTTGGATGTAGAGTGGTTTTCTATGGGATGCGCGTTGACTTTGGTTGTTTTCGTTCGGTCGGGCGCTATGGGTTATACGTCGTTGAGTATCTTGTTTTATTATTATTGTTTTATTATTATTGCATCAGGTCTTCGTTATTTCTTTTTTTTTTTTTCTTTTTTTTTTTTTTTTTTTTTTTT
This sequence comes from Trachelipus rathkii, assembly GCA_015478945.1. Classification (NCBI taxonomy): domain Eukaryota; kingdom Metazoa; phylum Arthropoda; class Malacostraca; order Isopoda; family Trachelipodidae; genus Trachelipus; species Trachelipus rathkii. Next base: position 2,990 of record JABUQX010067969.1, read on the forward strand.
TTTTTTTTTTTTTTTTTTGTATGGGGGCTTTTTTCTTCTCTTGGTTGTCTTTTTGTTGTGTTTTTCTTTTTGGCTTGGTTCGTAGGTTTTGGTGCTTTGGGTGATTTTTGGCCGATGCGTTGTCTCACATATACGTGAGCCGTTTATCTCTGGGCGCTTGGTCACGCGGGTGCGCCCATTGCCTTTTTGGAACGTCGAGCGACCGTCGCGCGTCGCTGCGCTTCTCGGCGTCGTCATTTGCTTCCGCTCGCCTGCCGATGAATCCAATCACACAGAAATCGTCGCAATAGCTGCTGTCATTCCTCTGCGTAACCTAATTCCGAAAGGATTATACTCGGCTCAAACAATGCAGTCAACGAAAATAATTATAGAGCGGATGAATATTTGAGGGGAATTAACGAAATGATCCGACTGTCATATTATTAAATTAATCACGTCCATTATTCGTATAGGTATAAGATGTTTTAGCTAGCCTTTATAATATTTGTTATGTAGTAGTGATGATTTAGTATATCATAGGATATATTTTTTTTTATTATATTGATTATGATATTAAAATATTTATCCTATTGTTGTATACTATTCATATTTTATACATAAGTTGGTGTATACTTATATCGCTGCACGAAGTCAAGTTTATTTGACGCACTGCTCGTGCGCCGCCTTACTCAGCTCCCGACGGCATTCGCTCTCGGCGCAGCGTGGTTTGCCCTTGACCATGTCAGTTGTTTGGCATCTATGGGTCGGATGCGGCGGCGCGGCGCCGCGCGCGGCAGGGCCGCGTGTTGGGTTGCTGTCGTCCACTCTTTCTGCCATTCGGGGCTCTTACCATCACCCATATGTCACCGATGCGAGACAAGACAACCAGCGGAGGACATAGAGGGCAGAGGGGCACAAGAAGGTACTGCTTTGCGGATGTAAGAATAAACTCTTTGGTAACCCGAATTTCCTCCAATATTTATACATAGTTGGGTTCATTACAACTGCCAGGAGGGGGGTGAGCCCAGAAGAGCATGTATTGAGATTCCCACGTGTCCACAGTCCGAGTACGCCTGTTGCGTTAGTGTCATCGAGCGGCGAAATTTACAAATAATACGGGAGACGAAGATCACCCGATGTGCAGGCGAAAAATAATAATAATATAAATATCACAAAAAAATTTATAGCTTCGGAATTTGGCACGAGAACTTCGACTTACATATTAGTTCCGCATGAGGCGTCACATATGACGTTCAAATCGTGTTTGAAGATAACTTTTACAGCTTAACAATAACATGGTAACTCAGAAAAGCGTTCAGACCGCTTTTGCGATTCCCGTAAGGCGACACTATATATAGTGACTTTTTGAAGGGAACCGAAAAACGACCTAAACGGCTCGCCGACACCTTTTTAGGATACTTCGCCTCAACCCGATATAGTGACGTCAGGAAGGAAACTGATATAAGTCGAAGGCCTAAGCGCGAAAATCTAAAAAAATAATGAAAATAATAATAATAATTCAATAAAAAAAATTTAAGTTTCGGAATTTGAACTTAGACCTGACTTATATTAGTTTCCGATGAGGCGTCACTATAGACGTCATAATCGGTTTGAAGATACTTAAAGCTTAACAAAATGGTACTCCAAAGCGGTTCAGATCCCGCATTTTTATGCGATTCCCGTAGGCGACACTGTAATTAGTTAGGTGACTTTTCGAAAGGGACAGAAATAACTTGACATAGACCGTGATACCTTAGCTCGGGCTTGGCGGACATCTCTTTTTAGGTACACAGGAGCTATCGGGCTTTCACCCGATCCTGGGGTGACGTCAAGGAGGGAACTGATAGTAAGTCTATTAGGCCTAGTAGCTGCGAGAAATCGTAAAAGAATTCATGAAGAAAATTAATAATATATAATGGTCAACAAAAAAAAATCTTAAGGTATCGGAATTTGCCTAGAACTGCGCACTTATTTTCAGTGTTTCCCGATGGGCGTCATAAATGATCGGTCATATTATCGAGGGTTGAGATGACTTTAAGCTTAACAAAATGGTAACTCTTACGAGAGCGGTTTCAATTTCTTTCCGGGAGCTTTTGCCGTAGTACCCGTAGGCTGACACTACTAAATTTAATATGGGTGTGACCTTTGTCGAAGGGGAACCGAATACGACCTATTACGTGCTCGTTGCGCGATATTACACCGGTCTTTGATAGGGATAGGAACTATCGCTTCATACCCGATACCCTATAGTCGACGTCAGGAAGGGATAACTGATGATACGAGTCGACCAGCCTAAATGCGCGAAATATAGAAAAATTAATTGTAGAAAATATTTATAATAATTAATTTCACAAAATAAAAATGGGTTAAGTGTCGGACATTTGCAACTTTAGAACTCGACTTATATTGGTCCTACGGAGGAGTTCGATCAGCTATATGTACCCGTTCACTAGATCGGTTGAATGATACTTTAAGCTTTACGAGAGTATGGTGGACGGCCGCAAAGCGTGGCTCAGGCCGCTTTTTGCGTTCGCCGTAAGCTGCGGACACTTGTATTCATAGTGGACGGTGTTTCGAGAGGGGAACCGTAAAACGACCTAACGTGCTGCGGCTGGCTGCGGCCCGACACGCGTTTTAGGGATAGAACTATCGTCGTTCTAACCCGATATAGAGCGCTTCAGGAAGGGAGAGCGATGTAGTGGATGGGCGATAGGCTCTAAGCGTATTAATCTAAAATAAATGTCATAGAAAAGTAGGATATTATAATGTAATCTTGTCAAGCGAAAAAAAATAAAGGTTTAGTTTCGGAAGTGGTTTTGCACTTAGGACTTCGACTTTATATTAGTTCCCGTGATGCGTCAGCTCATATGGTGACGTCATCATATCGGTTGAAGATACTGGTTAGCTTAACTTAAATGGTACTCCAAACGCTCAGGGGATGCTTCCGCCTTTGGTGTCGATTACCCTATATGTTCTGCAACTGGTAATTTGATAATGACTTTCGAAGGAACGAGATAAACGACCTAACACGTGCTCGCGGCGGAACATTCACACCCTTTTTAGGGATAAAGTCTATGCGGCGTCAACCCGAATTATATGACGTTCGGAGGAGCGTGAGAGCTGATCACATCGTCGGGCGAGGCACCTTAGTCGAAGGATGCGTAAAAAAATTCTGAATAATTACTGAGATACAAATAATTCACGAAAAAATTTAAGTCTTCGGATTTGCGCTTAGGCAACTTGGCGTCGGACTGTATATTACCGTTGGCCCACGATGATGGCGTCACTATATGACGTCAACTATATCGCCTTGACACCGATACTTTTAACCATTAACAAATGGTGAACTTGCCGAAAGCGTATCAGCAGACTTTTTGTGAGCGGAATTCATCCCTCACAATTTAATACTGTTATTTTCGCAATAAAAATTTATGTTTAATTTTAGTCACGTATTCAAAAAAAATGAATTTAGATGAGATAGAACGGTATTGGTTATAGGAGACTAAATACCAAAAATAGAAATTACTTGAACTGATCATATAGACATTCGACAGATCTAAGGTTTAGAATCGTAAAACCAGCGCTAACATCCAGAGAAAATTTTCACAAATGTTTTTTAGTCGAAATTATTTGTCAGAATTCCTGCACAAAGACCTATTTGACCATAATTAGGGGTTCCGAAGGCGTCACTTATGTGACTGTCATTATTATCGCGGTCAAGGTTTTAAACATACCTAATTTTTTGAATTAGATTGTATTTCAAGTATGAATATATGTTTTTTTAACTAGCTAACGTACGGGGTTAGGAGCATAAAATACCTCGATATATTACATAACAAATTTTTATTCCTTAAAATTAAAATATTAATTATAATAATTTTTATGAAAATGACAACTACTTTTATCACAAAAACCTTTATCACAATAGGAACACAAAAAAATTTTTTAAATTTATTTTTAAAGTTCTCCATTGTTACGTCGAACAGCTTCGAGAGAAATGCTTTGCCTTGAGAAATTCTTAGATTAACAACACGGAAAAAGCCTAAATGAATGTATTGGCTTGGTAAGCAGTAGAAATCGTTCTATGATAACCTCTTAAAAAAGATACTCGTCTGCGAAAAAATAGATATAACGTCTTTCAACCATAATGGACTCTGAAATAAATTTTTTTCTCTTTCGGCCTCGTATTTACGGCTATCGATCGATGTACGGGTTACTCTAGAGAAAGCCTACACCCGATCGCGTAGGACGCTCGTTTGGGCTCCCTTCGAAACATCACTATAATATAGTGTCGCCTCACGGGAATCGCAAAAGCGGCTGAACGCTTTCAATACCAGTTACCTAAGCTAAAACACTATCTTCAATCCGATTATGACGTCATATACGGACGTAGCGGTCACCGTGATATTCGGGACTGATTATAAGTCGATAGGTCAAGTGCAAATTCCGAAAATAATTGGAAACTTAAAAATGGTTATGTGTATTACTTTTTCCTTGAGAAATTTTAATTTTAGCACTTTAGACTAAAGGGGAACAATAAAAAAATAAAAGAAATATAAAATGCTTAAGGGCAAAAACTTTAGAATTCATATCGTTCTATTAACTAGAATATGCCTTAGTTCTTCTTATAATCGTACAGCGCGGACTACGCCTTATGCGGGATCGAATCGTCAGGTCGATAGTTTAGGGTGACCAAATAAATCAAACAAAGTTGGGTCTTTTTAGGAGAGAGAAAATTCCTAGATTTATTTATTTCATCAAGGTGCGTCTAGGATGGATCTCGAGCTCATCGCGGCAACCAGTGTTCAGATGGTATTTGAAAATAAAAAAATTAGGCGGAGAAATGAAATGAGACCCAACCAGCGTCTCTCGAAGGTCAAACGCCAATTTCGATGCTGGGTCAACAACCCTGTTGTTCAGAGGTTTCGGGTAACTTTCAAGCTTACCCAGGTAAACTGGAGATCGAATTGATCTTGTATCGATACACGCCAAATTGTTTTTTTCGCTCGCGCTGGCGTTTTTGCCGGGATCCGATCACCGGCATGCGTGAAACGGAAATAATAAATACTATTTCTCCGAATCTTTATCTATACACGGATTGAGAAAAAGAATGCGCTTAAAACATAAATAAAATATACAAAACTGGTCTTCCTCCGTTTCGATAATCCGAAAAGAAGATGCCGCATGCGAGATGCTCTTACCACGTTATACCGTTTCTATAGAGCGTTTTAAAAAATCTCGAAGGGAACAAAGATGGAAACAATATTAAATCGATAGGTAAAATTTATTCAGAAATTAAAAATAATTAATCGATAAGACCTGGAATTTTTTTTGTCTTCCCCAGAAGACTGCTTTTCCCTTTTTTTATCTTCCTGCTGGACAAAAACCTACTATTTGGAAAAAAATATCTAGCCGTTCTTCATTAGGTGAATATTATTTAAGAGAATCAGAAGATGACAAATGAAGAAAGCATTTCGACAGTTCGATATCGATATAGACGATGGATGGGAAGAAATAATTCTCTCTCTCTCTTCCTGTGACCTAATAATTAGTTCACGAAAAGGTGTTAATTGTGTTTCTCTTAGGATGGTCTAGGAATGCGCCTAGCGATTATAAGAAACAGTTAACATCTTCGCATTTTGATAATCTTTCCGTTCTCCTTTCTTCACCACTTTCGGTAACGTACAGAGTATTTATATATATATATATATATATATAATTTATTATATATATATATATATATATATAATATATATATATATATATATGTATATAGGGTATATATATATATATATTTATATTAGTCGCGACCAAAGAGAGGGTAGGCTCGAGCTTTTGGTCGGGCCTTCTCCCTCCCTCTTTCTTTAAATCGTCGCGATGCAGACGCGAACATTATTCGGACATAACCGAGCAAGTTAACCAATCGAAAGTGTCAGCAGCGAAAGAAGAAGCATCACTTCGATACCGTCATTAAGTTATAACAGGAGTTGCCTTCCTCATGGAGCGAGACTTCGCCATCGTGCTCATAAATCGAGGGTCGATCTATTAAAATCCTCTGCTAAATTTGCACATTAAGTATAAAAGTGCTTCTAAACAACTTCGATCGCCAAATTGGTGATCTATAAAATCTTTTTGCTAAATTGCACATTGATGATGAAGACGAGCTGATGGAGACAGAAGATTCGGATTCAAATATTCAGTATGAATGTATGTATATATATATATATATATAATCATCTACATATGAGTGAAATGAGTACAAACTTCAATAGCCAAATCGATGATCTATGCAACGCAACGGATATAGAAAAGTACCCTAATTCGAAAATTCCAAAAAATAATTTTTGACATTGTAAAAAATGTCGCTAGAAAAAAATCACTAACGACATGAGGAAACTTTTAACAAATAACTGATTGCGTGATCGGCGCGTGATATTTAGTAATTTCTTCTTCTTTTCGAGAGGTCCCGTTGATAAAAATTGACGACGAATAATCGACGGCTGGAGAAGAGGAAAATTTTCATCGCTTTCTCAATCTCGCTCATCGCGACGACGCCGACTATCGACGATTAATGATAAAGACGAACCGAAACACGATTAGGATGGAAGGTCTCGAGCCGCCGTTATTCCCCCGTGGCTGCTATAGAATGGCGTCCGTCTCTATGGTAGTGTCAACCAGCCCCACCACCGCTCGCCCGATATAAGCATCAGCGACGAGACTCTCGCCAGATTTACAAAGTTTTTGAAATAGTGGAAAGGAAGACGGAATATTTTAAGAGTTATGATGTCAAAGAATTTTCTTTTCGGTGTCAAATATAATTTATCGGCATGAAAAGAATAAATAATCCTTAAAATTACCGAGGACGCAACGGATATAGAAAGTGGAAGAAAATCCAGAAAACCCGAAAGGGTATAAACGGTTCAACGCGTGGGGATCGCGCAGCAGAAAGAGCTTTCATTTTAAGGATGATTATGACGCTCTGAACAAAAGAAAAAACGGAGCGTATGGAAATAGAAACGGATTGGACGAAAGGAGAAGCGATTCGTCGTTTCTCGTTGCTGCGCGCAACGTCCCCTTAAGGAACGAGTCGTCTTTAAAGACACTTCCGGGATGTCAAACGTAAACGGACGTGGAATACTAAAATTCTTTTATTTTAACATCATCAAAGCGAGGTATATTTCATCTGTTGAGGTTTACATTTCACTAAAACATCTCAATTTTTTTTGAAGGCGAGTAGAATAACCGATTAATAAAGTTGTTTTAAACAAATTGTTTATTATTTCATTTTTTCCAATAGATATAAAATAATACCAAAACTGTCTGATACATCAACAACCAACCGCGGGAACAGGGTTGGTTAAAAATGGAAATGGTCTAATAAAATGCGAATCGAGTATCTGGAAATTTATTAAAAAACCGTTACAAAATATGAATCGAAATAAAAGTCAAATTTGTATTTGGATGCGTATATAATTTACAAATTAAAATCGGCATTAAAATAAATATAAATTCGTAAATTATTCAAATATTTACATACACAATAAAAAAATTAACAAACAATTCCTACAGTTTTGAAATAGTTTCGTGCGATTCTCTTAGATGCGGGTCTGCGACCTCGTGTAACTTCGCACCGCCATGAGGCGAACTTCTTTGATGGGAATCTTGGTGTAAAATCGATTCAGCCCCGGCATTCTTCGACGTGCTATAACCCCAATATTCTTACGATGTCGCCGTCGGAATTATTCTTCTGCTCCAGACCGCCCGCCACGCCTCCGTTCTGCCAACACTTTACGCGTCGTTTGAAATTTGGGTTATACTATTCGGCTCGCCAACATCCGATCATGATTTTTCCACGTGCATACGTGGGTCGCTTTTCCGAATCACCTCGGGGAGCATATCGCGTGCCGCGTTGATCTTCTAGTTTCCCTGTGAGAGTCGCTCCAAGTTGCGCTGGGGGCGGGCTCTCCTGCTCCTGCCTGCGATTTTCGTTCACTACCTCTTAGCGGCGAGCAGGTTTGATAGGTATGAATTATTGCGTAAGCCGAAGCTCTGCTGCTGCGCGATGCTGCTACCGTGCCCTGGGGGGCGCTCTTGCTGCCTGTTAATATTTTGTAACGAAGCACTATCTGGTTGGCCCTTATCATGGGACTGTGTTGCGACCAGCCGCGGGATCTTTGAAAGACCCCGACAAGTGAAGACGCGAGGTTCGATCAGGAAAGGCTCGCCGTAAACATTAGGCAGCAGTACTTTCGCCACGGTTGCCTTTCGCCCGTGGTGAAAGAGGGCAGAACATCTGTTCTTGTTTGTTCGATAAGAATTACCTACTCGTTTGAGCGCTATATTATACTCTCTATATTTCTTAGGCCGGACGCTTTCCAGTGGGCCGTATTACCTTTTCCTACACGGTTTATCTATCTCTCTCCTTCACGGACAGAGAGAGGAGAACTTGACTCGTTCTTCCGAAGATAGTCGAGGTGTACACGACGGTGAGCGATTCGATGATGGAGAACCTACGCTCTTTTTATCTTCGCTTGAATCAAGTTTGTTTTCTTCAATTTTTTGATTATTGGTCGATGATTCCACGTCCTTCCTTTTTCCGGGTGTTGATTCGCTACTTGTTTCCTTTGCTAGTTTTGCTTTCGCGGCCGACTGTAAACTATCTTCCGGGGGCGGGCCAGTTCCTCCGACCGTAGAAGGGGTAGTATGAGGATCGTCGATGTCAAAGAGAATAATTCGAGGGTATGGATTCGCATAAGCAGTAGCGGTGCCATTGCCAGTAACGGTCGCCGTGGCGGTAATAGTGGTGGCTGGGGCGGGAAGCGCGTTGTTGATATTTCGATCCATCGTGGGAGCCTCTCGAAATTTATTTTTGCTCTTAGAATCTAGCCTATTCACGCCAACCATGTCTAAGAGGTCTTCCACAATATTCTCTAACATAGTCACTCTTAATTCCAAAGGAATCGCAAATCTCATATCTTCATCTTCTATTTGCGGGCGAATGGGGTTGTATAACTTCACATTGTTGTTGGCAGAAGGTCTGTAGGAAAAAAGGGGCAGTGAGATCGGTTCGCGATGGTTGTTAGTCACACACGAGATGCTTTCATTCGACGAGTCTTTAGGGCAGTTCACCTTCTCTTTAATTTTGACAACGGCGTCGATATAGGAAGGTGGGGGTGACCTAGACTTCGATGCCTTCTCGACGACGTCCGGGATGGAGGGAGGTGTTATCGGGACGCAATACGGCTTTCTCAGACGGGGATCCGTGGGCAACTCTTCACAGCTGGGAGGAGGCAAGCTTCTTTGAATACAGTCTCTGTAAAAAACTGATTTACTCCCGGCCTTCCTCGATGTTCTTAAACGGTTGTGGTGGTGGTAGCGGCGGGTGGTTCTCGTTATATCCCTGACAATTTGCTAAAAAGTATAACGGTAAGACCTGTGTTCGCTTCAGATATCGAGTGTTTCGAGAATTTTTTGCTTTCGAGTCACGAGAGGTTTAGAATATTTTGTCGTCGTGGCCTGCCGGATCATTAGGAGATGGTATATAGTCTAGGAATTACTCGGAGACCTTCTTGCGAAATAAATAGAGGTTCATCGGTAATCGGAGCGCATATTTTTCAAAATATTCGTACAATTTATTTATCTGGTTTTATTTCGGTGTGGAGCTTATCGACTGTATAGGCAATTATAAAATACTTTTTATGGTTATATATAGTTCCAAGTATAAATAATAATACTATTAATAAAATATAAATTTTGATCATTCACGACGCGCCTCCATACTAATTCGAACGTGGAAAATACCGGCAATTTTAATATACGATCCCACGCCCACAGATGTTTTATTTATATCGTCAGCAATTGTAAAAAATAAATGGATTTTATTTTCAAAAAAAAAGGAAATATTATATCCGCTCATCATCCTGCTCATCACGTCAGAGGCATATTGGCTCCATCGCGGGTTTAAGACGAGTACTTCAAATGAACTATAAGAAGGAGTTTTCTGGCGGTTTTTGAGCATATATAATTCGCAACGATAGTTTATTAATAAACTTTTTGCACCCAATTTGAGTTCTCTTCCCCAAAATTATACAGAAATGCGAATCGAATGTTAAAATAATATAAAATACTTGTTTTCAAGTATTTATTTTTAAGAGAGATTTCGTGTTTTGGTCAAATGCGTATTAAATAATTTATTTTTGAATCTTGATTATTCTGAAAAAATTAATTATGTTAGTACCTCCACTCACGAGTGTGTTCACTAGAAGACGCGATATCATAGAGTTTGGGACAACGATCAAACAAAGGGCTCCAAGCAGTGTGTTTCCAACCTAAAACTTGGTCTCTTCACGCAGCGCGCGAAGGCCTCGTTGAGCAGAGGAGGTACTTCGCGACTTGGCACTTTGGATAGAGAGAGAGAGATGTCCTCTCCTCCTTATACTTTAAAACGCTTATGTCACAAATCCTGGTGCTTGTGCATGCCTTAGTTTTTTGAAAAACCGTTTAATCATCAATAAAAATCTGCTCTTCATTTTGGGAGTTTTGATTCTTATTTACGTCTTTCTATATATCTTCTCGTTTAAATATTTCTATTACTTTATCTTCACCGAATCATGGAAGGAACGGTTTGTCCAGGCATCACAGTTGGCTTCCTTCAGAAGCGGCTTCAATTATGTTTTTCTCTTTTTCTATCGAAATGCTGTCAGACGTTTAGTTCGTGCTTTTTACTGATGAAGTGCCCGTTCAGTACTCAGAGAATATTTCTTTATATACTCGTTATTTAGCTACGAAGTGTTTCCTTTCGTAAATTTTAGATTGAAAAAGCAATAAAAAATTATATGCAAAAAACACAATGTTCGAAGCTTATCGAACAAAACGTCAAAAAATGGATAATAAAAAGTGAAAATATTATATATTTTGGGTATTTATTTATTTATTTATTTATTTATTTATTTCTGATAAACTAAACTCCAAATATATTATTATCTTATTATTATGTATATATAAAAAATTTAAAATTAAGGAATATTTTTTGACTAATCGATTTGGCTATTTCGAGAAATGATATGTTGGGCGTATTGAGTAAGTTTGTAGGTACCTCTTCTCGCCAACTGTGGCCACGTAAAAGAGAATATTAACAAAACTAACGAAAGGACCCCGAGGAAGCCCAAAAATGTTATAATAATGTAATCTCGAAATGAGGTTTCACCTTCATCTCGTCCTCGTTCTTCCTCTCCTTCAGTTGCTATTGTTGAATTTTTGTAACAGAAAATATGGTCACACATCCCATATATGTATAATCCGCAATAATTTTTCGTTTCTAAATCGTAAGGAATCACGATTTCATCCTCTTCCGAGTCAGTCGATCCGTTGAGGACTTCATTATTGTTTTTAAAAATTAATGACGAAGATGCGTCTCCATTTGTCCTATTAGAAATATATTGAAAAACCACGTTTTGGGAATGAGAGTTTCTTTCAAGACCGTACTTTAAAATAACGATAGTTTTATACATAAAAGGATATTCAGCAAAAAAGTTGTCTTGGTAGAGTTGAGCATCCTCGAAAAATTATTTCTTGGTTGCCGTAATAAATGAATAAATGCGTGGCGCTCGGTGAGATCGCAATATGTTTTGCTTAACTTCTTTGACGTAGAATGCCTAGTGCAAGACACGAACGCGACATTTCTTCAAATAATACTTGGCACGGCCCCTTATCTCTCGTTGGTTCGAAAAATTATATAGAGGGGAAGTTTGGCGTTGATTTTCGAAAGATAAAATATGTGAATACGCTAATCAGGGTAAGTATGTGCAATCGTTAAATCGTACTGACGTAATAAACATCCTTATTGACACTGAGAGAAACTCCATTCACTATGCGCGTCTCTATTACTTCTCCGAAAGTTGCATCTAAGCAGAATAGCTTGACATATCCCGATAAAATTAGCGAGACGCCAACAACGTAATCGGCTATGATAGCATCATTTCGCTGATTCACCAGCATTGCGCTAAATATCTGAGCTAAATATTGTTCGCGGCCAGGATTATATTATAAAAGATGTTTAACGATTAAATCACATTAAAAATTTTAATATTATTATTATTGATTTGTAATCGATTAAAAAGCGTAAAAAGAAAATTAATTATAATAATATTCGTAATCGTAATAATAAATTAATAGCGAACATAATAATACAATAGTTCAATTTTTGAATTAATTCGAATATAACTAGAAGAAAGCTAGTAATTTAACTATTTTTATATTATGAAATAACTGAGAAGGAAGCAGCATAAACATGATAAAATATTAGAGGCAATAATTATTTTATATTTTATAAGCCTACTATGAAATTAGTATCCAGTTCGAGTGGAGATTTTTTATTTAATCTCAATTATTTTTGAAAAAATAAGTTTTAATAATCGAGAGGAGATCAATGACAAACAAAAAATGTCATAACATATTGTGGTTGAAGTTCTCGATTAGTTTACTGCAAATCAATAGATACACGTTCTTTGGGAAACGGATAAGCACATTTAAACTCCCATCATATTATTTGCATAGCGGAGACCACCTCGTTACCTATTCTGCCGCGAGAAGGAGGAGAGAAGTTCTCGTCGTCATGTGGTTCGGTCACAAACAACTTCTCCAAGGGTGTTGACGCGATATATTTCTAGATAATCTGGCCATATGTATTTCTAATCCTTCAGCGCGGACACAATCAGATATCAGCCGGGGATCACCAAATTTAAGGATCACAATCTCTTAATGTGTATTAATATGCGACCTAAGTATACAATATACTAAACAGAATTTGGCATTACATTTTCGTGTCTAAAAACTAACCGAATATGATCTAAGGAGTAGTAATCAGAAGGTTCGCTCTAAGAGATTAATCACGAGAAAAATGATGTCACATATTCGGTTGAAACTTACATACAGAGCGTATTTAACACACAACGTCCTATATACAATTTCTTATTTGTAGAGCGATATAATTAACTGCCTTTTCTTATGTTGACCGAAAAGGAGTGGGAACCAATATTAAATGTTAAACACTTAAATCCACTCGTTGAGGATGACCGGAGAAATGAACACTATGCGTACGATCAGTAACAATTATATTACTTGTTATATCGTTGAAATACACAAAATAAATACTTAGGCGGTAGTGGAATAACGGTAGTATAGAAGTTCTGCAGGATTTCAAGCGAGAAGCGGACTGCTACCATGAAGAACAACATCCGATGACCTCAATCTCTCGTCTCTCAGGCGGCGAAAGTATTATCACAATTGGGAATGCATGAGCCATCCACGACATGTCTCACACGAGCTAACTGCGGTGAGCGTGTACACACGTGAGAGACGAAGACACGTGACTCGTTGACGATAATTTCTTTAAGCAGCCAATTTGTTTTTACGCGCGGATCTATATAAATCAAACGCTATACAAAGGAGACATTAAATCTAGAGCACATTACGCTGCATAAGGAGATTAGCTGGCTCCTTCATAGCAATGATCGCAGGGAAACTGCATGCGTGTCCCTCACTTATAAGAAAAAGCACCAAATATTAAGTTAGTTTTCGTCTTATCAGAATCATTTCTAGTAAAAGAGAGGCTTCGAGTACATGGGAATGAATTATCTATCTTCGCGCGGTTATCGTTAGCATCTTATAAGAACCACTTAAATTATCTGAGAGTCTGGTCTAAATAGAGCAATTTCTCATGTTAGCTATAACGGCGATTTTATGCGACTGTTAACTTCAAATTACCACAGACCTTTATTTGTCATGGCCCTAACGTGGGCAGTGTAAAAACTAGATGGAGCTGGATTCGGCGCATTTGTATGTGTAGATTCGCCGACAGCCAAGATGCGCATCATCAATACGCGCTTAATCCCACCATCCGCTCTCTGGCACCCGGAATAAATGAAGGGAAAACTCTCAACAGGAGCGGGCCGCGACCCTGTTCCTCAAAACCGCTCGTTCATCGCTCTTTGACAATAAAAGAAATGGGAAAATGTTCTGAATACGTTCGGGTTTTTTGAGACCATCCCCCACATCAGCTGTCACCTTTATCGACCTTCCCTCCGAAAAAGCGGATGTTCGGTTATCATTGAAAACGTATTTCATCATTAATATTCGCTTAATGAAGGGAGTAACAGCGTCGTGACAAAGGCTGCATTATATTCCTATCGCACACCACCTCAACCTAGCCTGAACAAGCCCCCTTACGAGAGACAATCGTCAGATTCGTTTGATACGATCTTCAGCATCGAGTCAGCCACTAGAGAGAACTGAAGCGGACCGCGCATACTCAACATGCAGCAAAAGGCAGAGCGCCGCCTATACGCAGATCAAGCACAGAAAAGCCACACGCTCTCGGTTTCATCGTAGTCTGGCGAGACTCCCTCTCAAATCTGAGATATAATCATATCGAGCTACCTTTGAGAGAGGAGAGAAGGGCATACGCAGATTCTGTCAAGCGAACGAGAATGAGAAAGGGATGGTAAGCTTTCTAAAATCGTTCAAGTCGACGATTCTTCATATGAACAGTAGAATTTCAGAAATAAGAAAATATGACACTATTATTGTCATAAAAGCTTGATGCTAGTCGACAGAATCGTGTTAAAACAATAGATCTCATATTGTAAATTATTCAAAGACAATAATGTTATGGTAATTATTAACTCTTCCTATAATAAGAATCAAATAATTTAATATTCTCAGGAGTCCCTAAAATTTAATCAAGTATTATTTCCATATATTAAAGTATTTTCAAGGATGTAACAATAAGGAGATTCAAAAAAATAAATTTAATTCTCTCGACCTTTATACGTCTACCCCCAACCGCCGAAGAGCGTAAAAAAACTATATATGACGTCATTATATCGATGTTCGAGACAAGTATATAATTATAGGACACTAACGTGCCTATCTAATATAGAGCGCTAATAACGCTTGTTATTAGTGAGTGGTAAACGATCGTTATGGGGCCGGTATAAATGACGTTTAACATAAGGAAACTGATTATTTAGGCCAGAAAATAAGGTCAATATAAAAGTGTTAAAATACAAAATTCCCAAAAAGAATAATATTCACTAAAATTTTTTTATTCAAGTCGAAATTATTTTTTTTTAATATGGAATTTAACACAAAGCCTTCCGACTATACGACCTATCTGAACTTATTAATTCAAGTTCCCGAGGTGAAAACGCTACGTCACTCATTTACGTCTACGTAAAAATTAAGTACCATATAAAATTTATAAATTAATTTTATTTGGTTAGGTATAATTTCGTCACAATACAAAGGGATGTAATTGAAATAAAATTTAATCTATCACTTTATATATATTATTTTATTGTTTCACAAACATATATGTTATACCCAGTGGGTAAATAGGTTGGAAAATAAAAACCGGAATGTACCTAAGCAGGCAATAATCATAATAATTGGGTATCTATATATATAGATCAAATAGAAGGTTAATATCTTACCATATATAATTATTATATATATCTCACTTAAAATATAACATCTAACTCACAGTAAATATCCTAAAAAAGGATTTGAATATTGATAAAGTTTAATAGAATAAATGAATTATACATATTTTTATTCTACTATTAGATTGTGAAAGTTCGAGATTCCCACGAGCTATCCCTTACGAAAGTAAAATATATTATTCACAAATCATTCAATTAGAAATAATATTGATACTATTTGTTATACTATATTATTTGTGACATTGAGAAATAGCCTGCTATACGATTAACCTAAGCTTGTAACACGAACCTCAAATGACTGAAAGACACGCCCTATAGTTACCTATTAAGTATTACCGAAAATAATGACGTAGATTTTAGTATCATTGATATATAATTGGTCATCGTTTCTATAATATCGGTTCTCGAGATCTTTCGTGATTGATCTCTACGAGGAAAACAAATACTCTTCTTCGTAAAATGCGGTTACATCTTTAGGATAAATCGCCGACAAAAATCTTATATTTAGACTCTCCAGGGTCGGACTCCTTCTTTCGGCTAAACGATGCGAACATATTCCGGTCTCCCAAAAAAGTAGCGGTGAAGCGTTTATCTCTCGGGCTGCTCGGAATAAAAGAGGGGTCGAAGACCAATTTGCTCTTTTTGGAGTCGAGGCGAACGTACCGTCCCAACGCGTCGATGACTAGCCTGTACCAAGTCGGAGTTATCCCCGACCTCATTTTTGATATGCGACGATAACTCGGGGCCTTCGCGAATCTGCAGAAGGCGATCTCTACGAGAAAATCTGAAAGATCGGAGGCGAGCTCATCTTCTCCGCAATCGGTGACGCAGAGCCGTTCGGCGAAATATTTTTTGATCCTGAAGGACAGGCGAAAGTTCATGAAAGGGATTTTAATCTGATTTTTTTTTCTCCTGTTGACGTTGTTAAACATTTCGCCCATGACCCTTTTCACTTGCTTGAGCGTCTCTTCGCTGACGATATTATTTTCCATATCGTCGACGATTTTAGATACCGAGGAATTCGCTCGCGAAGCGTTATTGCTGTCGTTGTTACCACTGACAACGGAGGCGGCGGCGGCGACAGTAGCGGCAGCGTATGACGATGGATATTGTATCGTCACTTCGGTGTTCTGACACATTACGGTTTCCTTCACCAAATGTCCGATGGAGGAAAAGGATGCGGGATGGGAAGGCGGGAGAGGAGAAAAGATTTTCGGAATGTGAAATAAATCTTTGATATTCCGAATTTCACTAACCATATTTTCATAATCTGGGTTCATTAACGACGCGGAAGGGGGGTGGTCAGAGCTGTTTGTTTCCCGTTCAAAGTCTCCTTTTTCTCTCGACGGCGGAGATGTTGCAAAATTAGTTTCTTCGGGTGACTGACAACCGCCCGATTCGTAATCCGTAGAAAGTCGACGACCATCGTTCGATTCGTTCGTTCGTCCAGTTTCGATGGAGGCTGTGGGTGACGGATTTCGTCTCGAATCGAGTATAAGAGAGTCCACGTTAAAGCTATTTTTAATATTTTTAGGAGTCGACGAATTTCCTCGCGGGCCTTCAACGTTTGGTCTTTCTCGAAGTAATTGCCGCGTCTGCTGCTGCTGCTGCTGCTGCTGGGCGCATTCTCGATCGTGAAAAAGGTGACTCTCTGGCGGTTGTTGTTGTTGCTGCTGCTGCTGATGCTGATGCTGCTGGGCGTATTCTTCATCGTGAAAAAGGTGACTCTCTGGCGGTTGTTGTTGTTGCTGCTGCTGCTGCTGCTGCTGCTGCTGCTGCTGCTGCTGCTGGGAGATGTATTCGCTAACAGCAGCTGCGGTCTTTTCACCCTCGTGAAAAAAGAGACTAGGTAAAGGTTGCTGCTGCTGCTGCTGCTGCTGCTGCTGCTGCTGCTGCTGCTGCTGCTGCTGCTGCTGCTGCTGGGAGATGTATTCGCTAACAGCAGCTGCGGTCTTTTCACCCTCGTGAAAAAAGAGACTAGGTAAAGGTTGCTGCTGCTGCTGCTGCTGCTGGGTGTATTCAGGAACCAAAAATAGTGCCAGCTGCTGCTGCTGCTGGGTGTATTCAGGAACAAAAAATCGTGCCAGTTGCTGCTGCTGCTGCTGCTGCTGCTGCTGCTGCTGCTGCTGCTGGTGCTGCTGCTGGTGCTGCTGCTGCTGTTGCTGCTGCTGCTGGGAGATGTATTGGGTAACAGCAGCTGCGGTCTTTTCACCCTCGTGAAAAAAGAGAATCGGTAAAGGCTGTTGCTGCTGCTGCTGCTGCTGATGCTGCTGCTGTTGCTGCTGCTGCTGGGAGATGTATTGGGTAACAGCAGCTGCGGTCTTTTCACCTTCGTGAAAAAAGAGAATCGGTAAAGGTTGCTGCTGCTGCTGCTGCTGCTGCTGCTGCTGCTGCTGCTGCTGCTGAGTATATTGGGTAACTTGTAATAAATTCGGTTCCTGGTAAGGAAACAAACGCGGTTGACAATGATTTTGCTGAAGGTATTCGAGTCTTCCTAGGTTGCTTGCACCTTCTTGATAAAAGAGGTACAGTTGACTTATTTTTTGCTGTTGGGTGTATTCTGAAACAACATTATGCGATTGTAGCGGTCGCTGATGATGATATTCAAAAACTTTGGGGTAGGTCTTTTCCTCGTGAAGTTGTTGTTGTTGCCGTTTCCTAGCATATTCTGGAATAAAACTTGTTTTCGAATTATACAACTTATAGTCTTCTAAATTCCCTAAATTTTTAATTGAGTGAGATTCGTAATCTAAATTTGCTTTCTGTGCCAAAGACAAGCGATAATATTGGTGTTCTTGTTGCTTCCGCACGCGTGCTTCGTCGAACAAACTGGGGAGAGCGGGATTTTCTTTAGGCTGCTTTCGCGGAAAAAGATGTAAATCCTTATCAAAAATTGTAGTTTTTTCAATCTCCTTTAATCCTTCGTTTTCCCACAATGGACTCAATTCCTTTCGATGTATTCTCAAATCCAATCCAGCGTCTGAAATATTATTTATATTATTATTATCATTATTTTCATATGATAAATGATGAAAATATTTTAATTTTTTCTAGCTCTAAAAAAATATAAAATGATGTTTTTTCAAGCAAAGTTTCGAAACGGAAATTTATATTTCATGAACATAAATTATGTTTCTACTTTTATTTAAAAAAAACTAACATCTGCCTTTAGAATTTTGCGCATTCCAATCGATCGGTCTGTC
>JABUQX010067970.1:0-12528 GCA_015478945.1 Trachelipus rathkii
AAGAGAGAGATAGCTGCTTATATAATATTGTTGAGCGCAGAAGCTATAAAATATTAGGAGTATATGAATTACTAAAATAGATTTTCCGATATAGCACATATTACGAATACTCACATTAAAAATATAAACAAGAATATTAATAAATTATTAATGTTTAAACAATAAATCAAATAAAAAAACAAAAACATGGAATATGGGTTGTATTTATTAATATGTTCTTTTATAGATAAACTATGCTCAATTGTTTTTACTGATTTTGTTTCGTATCTCTAAAAATGCACTCTCAGTTTTTTTCTACTTAATATGATTTTATTATATTAATTCTTCATGGATATATAGAAACTATATCTAGTATGGTTAAGGTGAAGGTATAGATCCGTATAGGTAGTTACTTATTTCTGGCTTACAATATATGCAGGATCCATGACGGCAACAGCAGCTCATCTCATAAAGTTACCGAAAATGCACATTTAGTAGCGTGTCGTAAAGACTCTGAGGTAAGGAGTTGCAAATTCTTTAGATTTTCCTGAAACGACGTACTTGTTTTTATGACGGACGTTCTTGATGATTAATAATTAGTAATTTTATAATTTAATTTTAGGTATAATATAATATGACAAACATTTATATAAATTTATCTTTAAGTATATCAAATAGCATCAGCCTTACGTTTATCGTAAGATTAAATAGTGTATAATAGCTCATACTTAACTATAGTATATATAACTGACTACTTATATAACTTAATTATAACTACTACTTATAATATATATATAACTTAGTAACTTATAATTATGATATACATATATTATATATAACTTATTAGTACTTATAACTACTTACTTTTACAAGAAATGCCAATTCCTCCCACACTCACGAGCACGCTCACTCCCAACATACAACTCACTAAGTGCTAGGCTAACTACAACACACACACACATCACGCTAACTCACACATACACACAACACACAACACATATATATATATATTATATAACCTATTATATATATATAGTCTGTATCTTCTTTTATCTATCTTGATTACTACTTACATTTCTTTCTAATCACTTTTTACTTCTTTTAACCTTCTTCTTCTTACTTTACTGTTCTACTTGCTCACTATCTTTTATATACCAAAGGATTTCAGAGTAGGAAATGACAAATAATTATTTGCTTGAATTTCATTCTATTCCTATGCTATCAAAAGATGAAGATTTTCCTCTTTTCTTTGTCGATGAAGCATTAACTACTATACATACTCTTTCATCTATTATTACAATTCTTCATTTGTTCTATATCTACTCTTCTGTCTACTTTCTATCACTTATTCTTATCTTATTCACTTTCTTTACCTTCTATTCTCTATTACTTTATACTTCTTCTTACTTCTTATTATTATTATTAATTTAATTTATTATATTAATTATTTATTAATTATTATTAATTATATTATATAATTATTATTATTATATATTATTTATTATATAATTGTATATAGTATAATTAATTTATAATATTATATGTTATTGATTATTATTATTATTAATTATAATTATTTAATATTAATATATTAATTATATTATTATTCTTTCTTTAAATTTGTTTCATTTCAAGCTGTCGACTTTTGCTATAGACTAATATCATAATATATTTTTCATAATAATAACAATTGATACATAATTTATAATATTTAGATAATTTAATTTTCCTATATTAAATAATTTTTGTTTATTAAGATATTGATATATTTGATATTATGTGATTAAATTTATTCTTTTACGTACTCGATAATATCGCCTGGTTGGCAATCTAATGCTTTATAATTATAGTTTATATATATACAATATATTATTATTATATATTATTTATATAATTATCTAATTATTATTATTACTTTTATTATATTTATATTTAATTTATATTTATTTATATATTATTATTATTATATTTTATATTATTATTATTTATCAATATTATAATTATTATTATTATTATTACTTAGATTTATTATATTATATATTTAGATACTTATTGGAACGTGATAGACCATCAGACGGGCAGACATGAACTCCAATCCACAAATTAAGTATAAAAATTCTTCCGTTTTACTCATAAGACATGTATCCTTTTAAATACATATATGATATAAGTACGTTATATATTAAAATGCATGGCTATTTATTATTGTAAAATTATATAGATAAAATAATTGATGAATAAATCATGTATAGTTTTTGCTGATCACTTCTATACTTAATCCGTTTAAAAGTATTCTTCCCCATCAAATATATGTCAAATATAATTATTGAAACTAACGTTTTTCGTTTTAGCAATATAATACTTGCTTGAAAATTGTTATAAGTTTATCGTTCGTTATTTGTGCAAAGCTTTGTGTTGAGCAAATATCGTAAAAAAATGTACTCACCGAAACTGTTAAAAGATATTTTTTATCATAATATATCATAGATTATAGAATATAAAATTCTTTAATATAAATAATAGGTAGACCTTATACTAATAGGAGACTAATATATATAAGGTAATATATCTCATATACGTTTGATGAGCATTTTTTTATTGCGTATTTGTGCAACTATAGATATTGAGGACAATACAGATAACGTAAAATCACTTAAGGCATTTTTTGTTAGAGGGCACAATTGACTAAATCGTAAAATCGTTAAATATTACTTAAATTTTTTTATAGTTATAAATTATTTTAAGTTTTGAAATATTCAAACTTTAGTATAAATTTTGCTAACTTAGATATATAAGTAAGTAAAAGTAATTTAAATAAAGTTATTAGTTTTCTCATCTATATTACGTTATCTGTATATTAATTATTTGCTGTTTATAATTTTATTTTATATTAGAAGCATTGATGTATAATAATTATAGGCTTATTATTACCTCATTATTGTTAATTTAGCTAAATTTAAATGCTAATAATATATTAAATTAATATAATTAATAATTAGAATATATTAATTATAATAATAATTACATATTAATAAATAATAAAATTATGTTTAAATCTCATTTCTGTATTATTTAGAGTATCATTCATACTTCTTTATATAATAACGTATCTTTTTTATCAACACATTTATAATATAATAAGTAATAATAATGAATAATAAATTAATAAATAATACATAATAATCAATATAATCAATAATGGCTTTGTTGGTTGGCTAAAATTTTGAATGCACCTCAAAATGCACATATCTTAATATAGTCTACTCATTGAATATTGATATATATACAATTTACTTATATATTAAGAAAAAAAAATAAGAGCACGCATATATCTCAATTGATGCATAACAAACGCTCATTCATATAAAATAGCAATAGCTCTAAAGTAACATATATGCTTTTTTTATGTTTTGTCTTAAGCAAAAAAACTGGTGTGTTTGGATATAATATACATCACGCAAATCGATATAACCCAGATATATATATATATTATATATTAAAATATAATAATATATTTATTATAACTATATATATATATATATATGTATATAGTGAATTAATATATATATATATAGTATATATATATGATATATATACCTATATATATATTAGTATATATATATATATATATATATAATTATTATATATTAAGTAATATTTAATTAATTTTCCCTATATAGTATATATATATTATAATAATATATATAGTATAATTAAGTATATACTTCATTGTCCTCGAGAGTATTATAATTTATTATATTAATGAAAGAAAAGTAAGAGAGAGAGAGAGAGAGAGAGAGTAAGAAGAGTAGAGAGACGATAGAGAGAGAGGAGAAGAGTAAGAGAGAGATTGGCTGGACGAACTGTCGCGATTAAAGGAAATATAAGAGACATTATGGTATTGATGAGCCATGAGGGAAACATTGCCTTAAGAGAGAGAGAGACTCAGAGAGAGAGAGCACGAGGACAGAGAGAGAATGTGATGCCTTAGGCTTAATTCTCAATTTAAAGGATTTATAATTCAAAATTCTTACATGATTAAAAAAAAACATATTTAAGCAATATAAATTTAAAATGCAGACAATATCTCCAATATTATCTTACTTCATTCGCCTGCACACTTTCCAACTGATTTTGGGCCATACTTTAATCGCTATTCTGGATCTTTGTTAAACGATATTCAAGTGGTATATGACTACATAAATTAAGTAACTCGGCATATTTAGCTTATAACAAATGCTTTTTTTCAATATCCTAAGCTTAACCGCAAAAAGTAATCGTCTTCAAACATTAACATTTCTAAGAGTTACAAGTAGTGTTGACGTATACTCATCATTATAGTGAAAGGTATCAATCTATATATATGTAATTAATTTATAATAAATAAAACATATCAGAGATTTATCATATAAATGTTATATAATGATTACTATAGCTCCACTCGAAATTGGTAAACACAAATCTTATTTTTATGATATATCGATTTTTGTTGATAAGAGTATCAATGGAAAGTGTTTTTCTTTTGCTGGTTATTAGCATTATATTTGTCCATAATACTCTTAAGCTGCCGTTAAGATAAATGGCAAAGCTAGTATATTTTTACAATCAATGAAAAGAAGGATAAACGATATCGCGTCTTTGTTTATGTGACGTAAGTCTAAATCTTCTTAAAAATAAACTAAATTTTATTAAAAAAATTTCCTAGGGCTCAATTTTTAGGCAGTTTTAAATCATAGCATATTATATTTTTTTTATTACTATTTGCAAAGTTAAATTGATCTTGTCAATATGTAAATACCAATATCGAAGGAATATTTTATTTATGAAAACATTTTTGAAAAGTCCCGAGAAATTTCTTACAAATCTCTCAGCGCCTACATTCATCTTTTTTTTAATATCATGAAAATATACAAAATATATATAATAATAAATACTAATTTAGGTTATATATATATATATATATAGCTTTGGTTCCACCTATGGTTCCATCCTTAGTTTTAATGTATTTCTACATATATTTCTATATGAGATTCAAATCTTTGTAGTTCTTTATAATTACAAATTTGAAAGAGTTAGATACTAATCAGATATCTAGATCGAGATAATCAGAGAGAGATCGCAGAGAGAGAGGAGAGTAGGATACCACTAGGAAAAAGATCTGATACATAATCAAACAAAAAACAACAATTGCTGTATGCTTGTTTACATTTAAGAAAATATGCAAGCATCCATTATTATATTTTCATGCTATATCTAAGCTCCGCGACGATTTTCGTCACAGTCCTTGCATATTGAGAGGACGCAGATATAGGCCAAAAAATCAAAATTGCTAGAATATAACACATAAGCAGAACATTAGACATGGTCTATACTCTAGTAATATTAGACACCCAATGCTTTTTAGAATAATCTAAAATAACTTAAAGAATGAAGATTAATAAAATAAAATAGGAAAATAAGTAAAAAAATTAATTTTAAGATTAGCAATATATATATATATATATAGACAGCCTATATATAATATATATAAATATATATACTTTATTATTATAGAGTTCTCTAGAAATTGCAAATAATAGTGGTAGAGGTGACAAAATTCCTCCAATTGTCTAGACACCTAATAATTTTTATTACCATTTAAATATTCGATACACTATTTTACGTGAGGGCAATATATAACTGATTCTACTAATTATATAAACATTAAGTAATAGTATGTAAAGATATTAATATTTATTATATTATGGGTTAGTGTTAAATAAAATAAAATTAATACATTAAAAATATTATTAATATACTATTAGATATTATCAGTGAATTTGCAAATTTATATATCATACTACAATTGTCTAACATAAACATATCATGGACTGATCATATTTTATGGCAAACATCTAATGGACTTCGTAAGATCTTAAGGAACGAAAGCATACATGGTTGAACCTCCCTCGGATGTTTCTGGCAAATAGTTCCCCTTTAAACAACAGACGATACCTCGCGTTGAAATAATTGCTGTCTAAATCTATGTTGCCTTCGTGCGCAGAAATAGACATTAAATCCTTGGTCCTTATCCAGAATTCCGTATTCTCAAAATAACTTTTAGTTAAGAAAACAGACGATCATAATCACCGTAAATTAGCTATAATTATTGTAATATTTAACATAATAAAAAGTACAATCTAATATAATTAATCCTTTATATATCAAGTCAGATTAATCAGAGCCTCAAATAAAAAAGTAGAAGATACATGGAAAATATAAATTAGAATTGATTGTGCTCATTATAGCGAAAGCAAAACTAAATAGAATTTAACTGATTATTATAAATTGAATATATACAAGAGAAAATTATATTCTTTATCCGTCCCATATTTCAAAAATGATATAAATAAAAGTTAATAAATCTTCAGCGATAGCAGGAGAGCTTTGGACATAAAGTAATAGAATATTATTATTAGATTAAATCCTTAAAATAATTATTATACTTAGAGCAAATACTTCACCAGTAAGTCAAGTGAAACAAACCACAATATAAAATACAGAGACCAAAAAATTCTTCATAGTAGATCTATAATTTCTTTTAATAAATGTATTTAAATTCTCATTGTGATCTATCAGTATAAAGCACAATTATATCTTTGAAGATTTAAACTTGATAGTCATGGGAATAATTCCTCATATTTTTATGATTATATACCTGGAAATTACATACAAATTTACAACATAATTCACAAAGCTTACAAAACAGGAAAGAAAAAATTTTTAAAATTTCTAATAAATAGATCAATACGCGTATCTTCATCAACATATTATTTGTCTTAAATTAGTAGTTTATCATAATAGACTTTAAACTTGCATACTCAAATAAGCCTACCGTTTGTAGTAAAACAGAACATCTATATAGTCTATAACTCAATGTTACGCGCTGTAAACGCTTATATTTCTTTGGTCATATATGTAATCATTCCCTACATCCGTAAATGGACGGACAATTTTAAACTAAAGGATAACTAAGATAGATATCGAGATAGATATTAGATAGTGATAAGTAATAGATATTGAATTACTATAGTAATAGATTAAGTATTATGTATGACTTGATAAGAAGATAGCTATTAATATTTAAAAGAATATATAGCAATAGATAGATAATAATAAAAGTAATCAACGAAAGAAATATAGCTTTAATGGAAATTATAGGATAAAACTCTTACTCATAATATAGTATTGTTTATTGACAATATCTCACTATAATTAATTAATTCTTTAGAATATGTGAATTGTAATATTAATTCTATTATTTTAAACAAATAATGCATATCAAGATTGTTTAAGGTTTTAAGACTCATATGCATTAGTTGAAGCAAATTACTCTCATGCTCTATGGATATATTAGTTAGAATTATTAGAAATAACTTGCATGAGTGATGTAATTAGTTAAAGTATTAAAAAGTATTAAATTATATATAAATTACCACTAAAAAAGCGAAATGAAGAATTTAACATCATTAGTCCATTCCTTCTATGAGTGCTTTACAAAATACTCAAAAATAGGAATTGATACATTGAGATAGTAAGATAAGTGATTAAGAAGCATATAAGAATAAGATCGTATCGATTATAAATCATGTATAGCGGAAAAACAAGGTTCATATACTGTCTATTTTTTGTACATCATAAATACTAAAATATATAGATTAAATGAAATATTATACTGGTATATAATACTATCTAATATAATATATAATTTATATATTAATATTATATAATATATATATATATTATATAGTATTATATAGTATATTAATATATATATATATATATATTATAATATTAATAAATATATATTAATATCTATAAATTAATATATTAATATAATATAATATATTAATTATTATATTAATTATATATATATATTATATATATATATATAATATATATATTAAATTAGATATATATAAATAATTATATTATAATATTATATATATAATATTAATATATTAATATATATATTATGGTTAATTAATATATGTATATATTTTACAAAAATTCAAAAAATTTTAAATATATAATATATATATATATAAATATATATATATATATATATATATAGTAGTTAATATATCTATTATTCTATTATTATAGTATATTTATATATATTACTATTTATAACTTATATTATTTACTTATGACTCTTAAATATATATTATTATACGGGGCTGATTAACTCGTTATATACTCTAGTATCCTTCTCTCGTATATCACTTTCTCATTAATCTATATATATAATAGTATATTATATTAATATATATATAATATAGTATATATATATATATATTATATATAATATATATATATTTTATATTTATACCATTTTTTACTTCGATATTAATATATATTTTTTTATATATAATTTAACATTTGTTCTCAATTTGAATGATCAATTTTATATATGATAATCTAGTTAATATATATGAATAAGATATATAATGATCTCTATATAAATGGTTAATTTTATATATCCCAATCTCTTAAAATAATCTACAGTATTTACATGTTTACTAAATAAAAGTTTAGGTTTACATAATAAATTTAAATAATATCCATAAATAAGAAGATATCTCAGTGTAGATTTATTTTTAAGTTATCTGGCGAGAGTTGAAAATTTGCACTTATTTATTTTAGTTTTTTTTTTTTTAAATTTTCAATGTAGATAGAATTAAATAGTTATAAAACGTTAATTCAGAGCATATTTCTTTATATACTAGGGTTGGATGACGAACAGCACCGTTGCGGTGCTGTGGGGAAAATTCCAGTTCTTGGCCAACCGTGCTATATACCCAACCATTTAATCTCTTGGCATTTTATTGTATTCCCTATACAAATTGGCACTGAGTGTCCAGATGACAAATAATTCACTGGGCAACAAAAGTATTTTTTTGGAATGTTTAATCAAGTTCATTAGTGTAATCCTACTAATTTTAGGGTGAGAAAAACGAAGATGACAAAGAAAAATCTTTAATAGATCTAGTTTCTGTGATATACAATAGGTGGAAATGTTATTTTAACGGATTAAGAGAAAACGATATATTTTAATTGCAAATGCCAACAACATTGAAAGTGCATTTTAAATATTGTTAATGACAATTACATTCTAAGAGCTCTAAATTGATGGATGAATACCTTGCAGGTGGTTTCGTTGTGAAGAGTATCATGTGGTGACTTCATGAGATCGTTTTCTTTTGGCTTGCCTCTTGTAAGTGAGTTGCGGAGCATCCCTACACACAGACCAGCAGTAATCCGCAAGCATAGTTTCATTCCAACGGCCCTGATATATTTGTTCCATTATAGAAATATCCTGATGGAATCTTTCTCCGTGTTCATTACTGACAGCTCCAGAACTAGGAGGGTAAAAGACTAGGTGGGAGTGGAGAAATTGGATTTTAAGGGACATGTTGCATCCGAGTTGATGGTATTTTTCCAGAAGTACTTTTACCAACTGAATGTAGTTACCATCTCTTTTGTTGTCTAAGAATCCATGTATAACTCCCTTTAAGACTTCCCAAGCTTTCTTTTCTTTCCCCTCCAAAACTCGGTCATACGCAGGATCCTTTACAAGTTGTCGAATTTGTGGCCCAACAAAATACCTTCCTTAACCTTATTTTGCATCACTCAATCTAGGAATTTTGTCTCGTAAGTACTTAAAGGCCTCTCCTTCCTGGTCCATACCTTTGACAAAATTTTTCATGAGACCCAGCTTTATATGAAGGGGTGGAAGAAGAACATCTTTGAGATCCACGAGAGACTCGGCAACAACATTTTTCTCGCTAGAGTCAAGATTTCTTGCAGGATAGTCTGCTTGAATGTAATGTGCTTTCCTATTCCTACTGTCCCCCATACATAAAGAGCACCAGTACTTAGTGAATCCCTGTTGCAATCCTAAGAGTACAGCGATGACTGTGAGGATGACTGTGAGATCGCCAAGATTTTCCACTTGTTCACCATATTTGATTGAGTCGAGGTGGGCTGTCATGTTTGCATAAGTCTCCTTCATGTGAACTTCATGACCAACAGCAGAGCTGGGCGTTGCGCCACCAAGTTGCGCCTATGCGCCTATGGCCTATGGCGCACTATCATTCGTAAGGCGCACAAGGCGCAATGAGGCGCTAACAATTTTTAAAAAGGCGGACTAAGCAAAGGCGCACAGCCAATTCTGCGCCTAAAGCTGCGCCTATGAACAGGAACAAAGCATTTTTTGTACCCTTAAAAGTTAGAACTTAGAAGCTTGGCAAACTTGTATCATTCTAAAAACCAGTGTAAAACATATATTAATATATATAATATAATATCTTATATATTATATATATATATTATAATATATATTATATATATATATATATATATATTATATATATAAACTGGTTCAGCTAGTTATTCATACAATTGGCAACTATGGCTCTGAAGAATTTCAACTTCTGCAGCGCTCGAGCTGACCCTCCCGGGGGGAAATCATGGATCACAAGGACATGGAGGAGGAAAAGGAGTGTAGATATTAGTTTACGGTGTTTTAATCACAAAAATTAAATAAGTGTGTTTTTCTTCCTTATAAAAAAGCATGCTTTTATTATCGCACTAAAGTTTTACTTTGCAAATAATTTAGCGAACATCACCAGCCGCGAAAAGTCGTAGGCGAAAGGCCATGAGGTCGCATAGGCGCTAGGCCATTGGATTGTGAACGTAGGGAGAATATATGGCCGCATAGGCGTGCTATAGTTCGACTAGGGTTGTGCGGCTGAGTAGTGTGTCGTATAGGCCTGTTGCGCCTGTTCTAAAGAACTTAGTAGTGGTTTCGCTCCCAGTCTCGTTGTAGTCAACAGGAATAGGGGAAGACGGGTTGCGCCGTTGTTTGTTGTTAGTGAAGTGTGCTTGGTTGTGTGTTTCTAGACTGGAAGGGTGTGCATGGCAGGTTCTTCAGTGGTAATTTGAGCTTCGAATTCATTGGATATGGTTAAATTGAAACATTTCAAAGCAATTAAGTCGCGCATACAACCAAGATTGTTTTTTCTTCTCAAAAAATGGAATCAAATCCCTCTGACATTCTCTGTAGTGTGAGATCCTGATATCACGTTGGAGAAGATTCTATTGGTGTAGTCTTGACCCGAGAAGTTCTGCCTTCTCCTTTGACAAGTCAAGGTCTCGAATGAGACTCAATTCCGCTGACTCAGTCGGTGCGGTGTATCATCGTTTTCCTCAAAATCTGGGTATG
The DNA here is from genome assembly GCA_015478945.1 of Trachelipus rathkii. Taxonomy (NCBI): domain Eukaryota; kingdom Metazoa; phylum Arthropoda; class Malacostraca; order Isopoda; family Trachelipodidae; genus Trachelipus; species Trachelipus rathkii. Next base: position 11,246 of record JABUQX010067970.1, read on the forward strand.
GGATGTGGAAAGCTTGTTGGGTTCTTCTTCTTCACTGTTTCATTCTACTTCAAGCTCATAGTGTTGAGGTGGAGTAGGAACTGGTAGACTATCTGAATATGGAATAGGTCGATTAGCAGATGGAAGATTCGGGTATTCAACTGTTCCTCCTTTCTTCCTTGACAATCCTGCCTTTATAAGTGGAATCAAGCAGAAGTAGCAGTCATCTGTATGGTTTGTAGGCTCCCGCCAAACCATAGGCACAGAAAAAGTCATACATCGCTTTTTTTCCAGCCATTTTTGTAGTACAACTGAACAAGAGTTGCATCATATATGTGACTCCCATGACTTATTCTGGTCCCCTACCTTCATACCAAAATAATGCAGATAAGCAGTCTTCACAAGAGGCGTCAGATTGCGTTTCTGTGACGAAAATGTTAATTCACCACATATGTAACAAAAATTATATTCTAAATTTACACATTTTCGACGCATTTTGATATAACAAATTTTATACTTCAAAAGCCCTCCAAAACCAGAAATTCTGGAAAAAAAATAAACAATATGAAACTCACAGTCACATTAACAGTTATTATGTTTATAACCTATAAACATCTGGGGAACGTTCTGTTATGTCAGTTGAGAGGTGGGACAACTCCAAAAAGCAAAATTTCCCCCATACTACAAATGTAGACTGTAAAAAATTACATGTCACTGTATATCCAAAGCAAGAGCTAATTGATCATTTTTATGGTGATTTTTGAATTCAGTGGATGGAAAAACATAAGAATACGCTAATTTTTGAGCCCGAAAAAAAATTTCATTGTTGGGCAGTGATAATTGTGTATATCGCAAAATGCTCTAAATAAAAGTTGTGTAACTCTTCCAACTCTAGTTACTTCGAGATTTTCATCAACATTGGATGAATAGTAAAATAATAGAGCAAAATTTCAATTTCGACCTTCTGCCAGATATTATTGTAAAAAAGAAAATGTTGCAAAAAACAAAGAAACAAAAAAAAAACAACATACAGATCTTTTTTATTTTTAAAAATTGCTTAGAGGAGTCAGAAATCTAAAACTTTTATTTTGAACACATCTAAATGCTGCAGGAGTATTAGTAGTAGTATTATTGTCATAATATATATATAATATATATATTATATATAATATATATATATATAATATAATATATATATAATAATGATTATATATATTATATAATATATATATATATATTATAATATATATTTATATTATAATACTCTGTTTTTTTAAGGATATGTCAACAAAATTGGCAATTAG
>JABUQX010067971.1:0-22500 GCA_015478945.1 Trachelipus rathkii
TTGGATTCCTTCGCCAGTTTTGGCTGAGCATTCCACGTAATAGGCGAGTCCTTCTTTCTTGCATAGTTTCTGTCCCTTTTTGGTCGGAATTTCTGTGGCATTTCTTATGTCTTTTTTGGTACCTGAGGTGCATAATATGATAGTAATCATAGTAATCATCTTATCATAGTAAGATGATAAGTATATTACCACAACGTTAAAAAAGATAATAATAAAGTACTGAAATGATAAGTAAACATGATAGTACTGAAATTATGTTTATTACCACAGCATAAAAGGATAATAAATGTGTCAGAATTATAATATGATGGTAAGATGATAAGTACATGACCACAACGTCAAAAAGATAATAAGAAAGTACCTTAATTAAGCTGCCGATTATATAATCTTAATGTCCAGTATCCTCTAATAAACGTTTATAATATTTTTTATTCCATGTTTATTACTTCTCTATTTCCGGAACATTATCTACTATTATATATTTTTCCTATTTCTATTAATTTTTGCTATACTTTCGTTTTTCCACTGGTTTTACAACCTTGTCTATTTAATCCAGGTTGTTCAAACCCTTCTGAACAGCAAACTAACGATGAAGGATCAGGAAATTCTAATAATGAAGTTCCTTCATGTCCTTCATGGTTCAAATATTATATGAATCGGGTAATTAAAATCTGTGGTATCTTTTCCGTTTTTATCATTAAGTAACTCGACGATGGTTAAATGCTATGCGAAAGCTCGAAAATTTAGTATTCAATTAAAAATATATATTTTTAAAAGTAACTGTTTAGAAAGTGAATTAAGTTATTAAAGTGAATAAAATGATCCTCAGCCTTAATTATTTCATATTTCTTATTTTTTGGCTGTTTACCTTATTAGAATTTAAGGTGTGTATCCAATTCAAAATTTTACTTCAAAGAAAATAAAAAAAATGTTTTTCATTAAAGGAATCGGCAAAAACAAAACGAATGAACTCTGTCCTTATTTACTTCGCCTGCGCTTACGCTTTCATTGTCTTATTTATTGGAGGCATAGGAAGCGTTGCACTCTGGAGGAGGATTACACAATTAGATTACTCTTTGTATATGGGTCGATTAGGTCAGTGGCTTTTGATGTTCTAATACTCGGTGTATCCAAAATAATTTGTATTCCCCTGAGAGGTTTATAATGTAATGTACAATACCACCGGGAGCCCAAACAGTCATATACGACAAGAAAGATATTACTGAACATCGACAGATCCTTATCTCATAAAATAAATTCTGGTTGAGTAATTAACATAAATTAAATAATAATAGATAATGCAAATCATAATTTTAAGATAATAAATGTATAGTCCAGGAGAATATTAATACACAAAATAAATGTTATAAAGCATTGATAAAAGTAGATTTCAATTAGTTTATATTCAAATTATCCTAGAATTTTAATTGATATTGTAGATTCTGGAGAGTACTGACTTATTGAGCATTTTAACTCAATCAGCTTTATTAAGATATTTAATGCGAGTATTATTTTAGAGACTCAAATTGAACTGGATTTGAAATTATATATAATACACTAACACTGGGAGAGGAGTAGATAACATTAATAACTCAATTCATATATATATCACAATAATTCATCAATAATTTATAATAATTAATATTTATACCATATCAATCAATCATAATATCAAATCAATAAGTCTAATAATCAAATTAATTGATCTACCCTAATAAATTTCTGGTGATTAAGAATACATCACACAGATATGATATTAATATAGAAAGTAATTATAAATAATAAAATAATAATTATATATAATTATAATGAAATCTCATATGTAAGATTTAGTTATCTGTACATAATGGTAACTATTATAACTATTATTTATATCACTTAGTTTATTCCAATTTATTATATCAAGTTATTTACAATTCATTTATATCAATATATATATAACTACAATAATAATGGCTAATAATTAATAATAATAATTTTATATATCAAATTGTAAAAAATAATTCATAATCTATATAATTATATTTGAAAATTAATAATATTATATACGTTTTTCAGATAAAAATAATAATTAATCTAATAAAGTAGGAATTAAACAAAAATTCTAATAAAGTTAATTAATTAATATAAAATAATAATATATAGATAATAATATAATAATAATACATCTTTATGTATATTCCATACCATAATTTATTGATAGGTAGTCATATAATTATATCAAATATTTGCATCTCCTATAATTCACGCTCATTGTATCACTCAAAAATTCCTTTTCTCCATCCAACCATCCCATTACTAAATAAAATATTATATATCTTTATAATATTTTTTTTAATTCTTTCTTACTAAATAAAAATCACTTTTTCATAATAACTATTATAGTAATATCACTAACAAATAATATTACAATCTATTTATACTCTTTGTATGAAATATTTGGTTTTAACTTAATAGTAACGATCAATTATTTTTTATATTATATTAATATTATTATATATTATATACTCCCTATTTTATTATCAAATAAATGCCACGTATTTTGCATATCATCTTCGAAAGGTTCTGAAACATAGCTCTAAGCTTTTATGTGATATGGAGGGGTATAATGTCGTCTATATTTTTCTAGATACTCCTCTATGAACGGTAGGTCGTAGTAGTCAGTGTGTGTGTTGGGTGTTTGGTCCATGAGAACAAAAACTTAAATTATTAAATTTTTTTAATGAAATTTATGGAAATTTATTCCAAAAATGTTAATAAACTGTATTTTTTTTAAATGAGTAATATGAGATGGATTTACTATGAGAGATTTATTATTTCTTCTTAAATAGTTTTTGGAGTGAAGTTAACATGCTCCTTCAACAACTTTGGACATGGATTATGTCATCCGAGAATGAAGTGTTGGGTGTGAGAGATGTGATATTGATTTGAGATTAAATGTCTTCCATCTTCGCTCTGTGGCTGTCATAGCAAATATTGATATTTACTCTGGTTATAATCCTGATATAATATTCTATTAAGATATATAATAATTGATTTATTTTTTTATCTACACTAAGGTTACGATTTATGCTTATCGAATCTAAATTTTTAATAATTTTGGCTCTAATTTTGGTTAAAATTAAATTTTCGACTTATATATTTACTTGATTTATTAGTTGTTGTTTTTTTTATCTAAAATAAATAGTTTATGCTTATCGAATCTAAAGTGTTTTGTACACCATATTTTTTGATCTCAGAAAGTAGAGATAAGTCGTTTATTTATTTTATTTATTTAATGTTTGCCAGTATTCCAATTTTATCTATTTAAATTCAGATGTGTAAAAAAATTCAGATGGTTTAAGCCCCTCTCAACATCACACAAATGATCATGGGAATTTATCACAAAATAGCCAAGATACAAAAATTTCTTCTGCAGTGCGAGAATGTTTAGCCTCCCAGAGTAAAATAAACCTACATTTCAGTTCTAAGAATGGTTTTTCTTTTATTCTTAATTTTTTTTTTATTTTTTATTATTTTAAATTTTTTTTCTCTTTTTGAATATATGTTAATAGAAAATTTGTTAGTTTAGCAAATTATTATATTCTCAATTTAAAAACAATTAAAAATTTTTGAAGCTTTTTGTTGAACTGTTATCATAAATATGTGGGATTCACTCATTGAATCTATAGTCTTGTTATACATCTGCCTTTTAGTATTATATATCAACTTCTCACTTGGGAAGTATGCGCAATTTACGCCTTCAAAAGTATAAAATTTTTAAGAAAGATTTACTTTAAATTATATTATGTTTATATAGGTTAAATAATTATTAGAAAGTTCTTTAATATAGAGTTATATTAAATGAATATAATATAAGTACATTGATAGGAAGCGAACTCACGCTAACATCTTTGTTTAGTAGATGTATGACCACACAAATTAGTCTTGTATTATGCTTAGAAATGAATGCTAAATTGGATTTATTAAATACATAATATATTAAGTAGTTGGTATATACCCGATAATACAATACTCAATATAACTATATATAGTGAATTTTAGTAAATATCAATATCACTATATATTATACTATATATATATAGCATACACACGAGATGGCAACTCAAGATTTAAAGTATAAATATAATATAAACACGAAAGAACGCCTCGTGGCTCAGGAGGTTGACTCGCCGGTTCAAATCCTCCGCGTAGCAGTAATGGCGCACGAGTTTTATCTAACCGATGGGGGGCCGAGAGACATTAAAACTCGACATGGACGAACAAACAGTTGGTCGAACTTGCTCTGGGTTTCGGAGTGAGACCGGCATTAAAGTTCTATTCCTGTCGTCCCCCGCTCGTTATTCTCGCTCTAGCAAACGGGGATAAAAGCAGCAAGCGTAAACCGGGAGGGTAGACATGTCATTATATAGTTATATATAGCGGTTATAATATAATAATATATATATATTATATATACATATATGTTTTATTTCTAAATATAAAAAAAATTCTACTCACCCCTATTATGTATATTTTTATTTCCTGCATTCATAATATATATATATATATATATATATGTTATATATATATATAAATTTGCTGGATTAAGTTGCTTATTAATTTATATCTATTAATTTATATATATTGGATAAATATAACATGATTGTATTAATTATTATTACTTAATGAGCGATATTAATTTCTGATTGAATTTGTATTAGATTAACATTAATTTTCCATAATAATTTTCAAATAACTATATTGATATTATTAAGGTAATTAAAAAAATAAATAATTTATTTATTGAGGTATTCAAACGATTTCAGAAATTATGAGTTATAACTATTATATATTAATAACCTGTTCCCTATTAAATTTCGCTAAGCGACTTAAGTTGCTTATTCTAGTATTTTCTATGGTTTATTTGTCGTGACGCAAGCAAATTGCTTCTTAATCAGATATGACAAGGCCAATTTGCTTTGGAAATATCTTTTTGGGTAAAGCTTTTTAGGTAAAGGTGTCAAAGTCAAGCTATTTTTAAAAATATGGATACATTTATTCCAGTGGTTAGATGCCAAAATGTTAAAAATCGATTCTCTGCTCAGTCATAAAAGATAATTAGCTTATCGTTTTCATATTTAATTAAATAAGCAAAAGAGTTAATTGCCGATTTGCTTGAATAAAAAAATTTCTAACTGCCGGTTCGAACGAATCGGTGCAAACTGGCCCCAACTCACAGCTGGAAACATCTAAGAAAATATTTGTTAATGTAATACTAATTAATTATTTATTTAATATTTACTTAATTCATTAAAATTTTTTATTAGTTTAATAATATATCTCTTTAAGAATTTGCAAGGACACAGTAAATGTGCCACATGTAATATTTAAAACCCCAAAGATATAATTTCTATGTTAATAAGGACGTTTCGTGAACTTAACTCTTTACTTCATTCAGCTTTACACGCACGAAACGTCTATTTTAATATAGAAGAATTTTTACCATTAGAGTTTTAATTTCTAAACATTCCTTATAGGATATTAATTGAATCGGAGTACGTTTAGAATTAGGAGTCGGAGACATCTTTCCGTTTTTTTTTTTTCTCTTCCGTTTTTCTTTTTTCTTCGGTTTCTCTTCTCTCAGTTTTCTTTTCTCTTCCGTTTTCTTTTCTCTTCGTTTTCTCTTCTCTTTCCGTTTTCTTTTCTCCCCGTTTTCTTTTCTCTTCCGTTTTTTCTGCTTTCCGTTTTCTTTTCTCTTCCGTTTTCTTTTCACTTTTCGTTTTCTTTCCTCTTCCGTTTTTCTTTTCTCTTTTCGTTTTCTCTTTCCGTTTTCTTTTCTCCCCTTTTTTTTCTCTTCTGTTTTTTTTCTCTTTCCTTTCCATTTTCTCTTTCCGCTTTATTTTCCCTTCCGTTTTCTTTTCTCTTTCCGTTTTCTTTTCTCTTTTTGTTTTATCTTCTTTCCATTTTCTTTTCTCCCCGTTTTATTTTCCGTTTTTCTTCTCTCTTTCTGTTTCCTTTTTCTCTTTTCGTTTAATTTTCTCTTCCATCTTCTTTTCTCTTTCAGTTTTTTTTTCTCTTTCCGTTTTTTTCTCTTTCGTTTTTCTTTTTCCGTTTTCTTTTCTCTCCGTTTTTATTTTTCCGCTTTCTTTTCGAGCCACGAAAATTCCCAAATTCAACCCAAATCCGTTTTATTATCAAAACTGAACTTCTAAAGAGTAAATGTTTATACTCTTTAAAAGTTCAGTTTGCTAATAAATCATAATTATAATTTGTATATAATTATAATTATAGCTATATTTATAGCTTTATTATGTTTTATAATTTTATAAGCGATGTTTATAGCACAAAGAATTCCCCCCCCCATGTTTGACTAAGGAACGTAATTTAAAAATTAATATTATAATTGGATCATTAAAGACATTTCATTTCTTTCATATCTAGAAAATCACATTGTAATTTATTATTAATCAGGTAAATAACAACAAAGTATAAATAAATATTTTTAGATAGCAAATAATATAAGCTTTATTGTTTGTTTCCATATTTCAATGTAAATTTCATTGTTTATTCCCATATTTCAATGCCTCTCAATATATCATGTGTCTGAAAAAGGTATGATAACCTTTCCTTATATGTTAAACTTCTCTTGTGCCTTGTAGTTTTAAACAATTTATATATAAAATATAATAAAATATTAAACCAATATAATAAAAACGGGTTTTGGCCCTTAGTGTAGATATATTCGGCACATATTTAAGAAAGGAATATTAAACGTATATAATCAAACAGGTTTTGATACTTATAGATATTTGGCAGATATTTAACAAAGGAATATTAATCGTGTATAATAAAAACAGGTTTTGATACTTATTGTAGATATTCGACACATATTTAACAAAAGAATATTAAACCTTTATAAGAACAGGTTTTGATACTTAGTGAAGATATTCGACACATATTTAAAAAAAAGAATATTAAACCTGTATAATAAAAACAGGTTTTGATACTTAGTGTAGATATTCGACACATATTTATGAAAGGAATTTTATGCCTGCATAATAAAAACAGGTTTTGATACTTAGTGTAGATATTCAATACACATTTAACTAAAGAATATTAAACCTGTATAATAAAAAGTTTTTGATACTTAGTGTAGATATTCGACACATATTTAAAAAAGGAATATTAAACCTTTTTTAATAAAAACAGGTTTTGATACTTAGTGTAGGTATTCGACACATATTTAACAAAGGAATATTAAGCATGTATAATAAAAACAGGTTTTGATACTTAGTGTAGATATTCGACACACATTTAACAAAGGAATATTAAACCTGTATAATAAGAACAGGTTTTGATACTTAGTGTAGATGTTCGACACATATTTAACAAAGGAATATTAAACCAGTAAAATAAAAACAGTTTTTGATACTTAATGTAGATATTCGACATATTTAACAAAGGAATATTAAACATGTATAATAAAAACAGGTTTTGATACTTAGTGTAGATATTCGATACATTTAACAAAAGAATATTAAACCTATATAATAAAAAGTTTTTGATACTTAGTGTAGATATTCGACACATATTTAACAAAGGAATATTAAACCTGTATAATAAAAACAGGTTTTGATACTTAGTGTAGATATTCGACGCATATTTAACCAAGGAATTGTTTCAGTTAAAAGAAGAATTGTCCACTGAAGTTACATCAAAAATAATTGAAAGGGTTGAACAGGAAAACACAAAATCAAGGGTGACTGACATGGAGGACATGGAGAGGAGATTATTTGACGCTGCTAAAATCAATACTACATATATGGAAAATAAGGTATTTTGTGTTATACTTATAATTTTCCTAAAGATTAATTAAAGATCTTCTCTAATATTTTTTTAATCTTTATTAAATATCTTAAAATATTTTTAAATATCTTAATAGTATAAAAACAATCTTCCTGAAATATGGAAAATTAAGTGCCTTGTTTTATTTTCTTCATTGTTTAATTAAATATATTCTATAATAAATATTTGTTTTAATTTTATTACATATCTTTAAACTATTTTTTACAGATTAAAAAAGAATTTTCTAACCTATCTCTTGTCCTAAAAGAAAGTTTAAGAAAACAAATAGATGAAAAGTTTGAAACGGCAAATAAAGAATCTAGTATGATTGACATGGAAAAGAGATTACAAAACTTTGTCATTGGCAACGCAACTGACATGGAAAATAAAGTATTTTGAGGTTTATTTTTCTATTGTTTAGTGAGATATCTTCTATAACACGGAAAATAAAGTACTTTGTGTATTATTTTCTTCATTGTTTAATTACATATATATTCTATAGTAAATATTTGTTTTAATTTTTTTTATTGCATATCAATTTAAAAAACTAACTTCTTTTTACCCGTGACCTCTCTCTCCTTCTAAACCTATTCTCTCTTGGACTTAAAAGAAGGTTTAAACAACACAAATTCTCGATGAATAAGTCTCGTTTGAAATAGCAAGTACACACATCAAACTGTACAATTGACAATGGAGATACGTCGATTTCATATACCTTTTCGTCATTGACAACGCAACTGTATACTGGAAAGTAAGGGTATTTTGAGGTTTTCTTTTTTCTATTGTTTAATAAAATCTATAATAAATCATTACTCTTAATTTTCATTTTATACTAAAGTAAATAGTTGAAAAATTTCTTCTGCTCAGCATTAAAAATGAATCTCTCTAAAAGTAATCCCTTTGAGTTAAGGAAACTTTCGTGAAAGCAATACTCTAAAGATTCCAAATTTAAATATGCCATTTCTCATTCCTTAGAAAATAGACTCGAAAACTACACTGCTGGCTTCGAAAATAAGATTTATCTTTCAGTTTATTAATAATTAATTAAATTAATCTAATTCACATTCATTAATTATGATTCATTATATTATTCCTTTATATTATCTAAACTCAATTGCCATCCCATCCGTCGCTCATACATTTTCTATATATAACTATATATTACTATATATATAGTATAATATTACTCAATATATATCTATATATAATATATATAATACTATATATTATAATATATATAATATATAATCTATATATATCTATATATATATTACTTACACGCTATGTCATCTCTCCTTATATCTTTATATATTATATATTCTCTCTCTATATTAATATATATATATATATATATATATATATATATATATAGAGTATCAAGAAGAAATTTCAAAAATTCCATCCGTAGTAGAAGAAAGATTAGAAATTTCCAAAGATAAGGTATTTATATTTTAAACAATTTTTAAGTATAATTTACTTGACAGTAATTTTTTTTATAACTAACTTAAAGGCGTTACGCTGCTAAGTATTAAAGTTTTATACTTTGTTAAAAAATTGCAATATAAAATAAATATTACCGATATGTGATCGGAACATGGTGATAGGATTGATTAAGTAATGAAGTAGTAAGTTATTGAATAAAGTTCAATAAACCTTGTAAGTAATGAAGTAGTAAGGTTTATTGAATAAAGTTCAATAAACCTTGAGACCAGATTGCTTGAACTTTCAAAGGGCTACATTTTATAGCCATATAAATAGGCAGGTTCTTTGAATTATTCTTTGTAATTTTTATGATGCACAAAGATAAAATGGATTATTAGCCAAATAATGCAATTTAAGATGGACAATTTAAGATGGTTCCCAAAGTGTGTGCCACGGCACCTTAGGGTGCCACAGCTTTCCCCCCCACACAGAGGTGACGAGAAACATTAAAAAAATGTCATAATTTTATTTCCGCTTTCAATTTAATCTTCTAATAAAATAATTAAAATAAAATAATAAGTGATTTTTAAAATAAAAAAATAATTAGAATTTGACATAGGGTGCCACATAGGGTGCCACATAGGGTGCCTCCGGCAAACCTGAATTAAGCAAGGGTGTAGCGAATAGAAAAGTTTGGGAACCACTTCTCTAAAGAATAATGGTTTAAGGTGCTCTGATTTCCAGGGCTTAACCCATAAGTTTTACACTACCAGGAAGAGATTTAATAATCCATTTGGGACTAGAATCTTCTTTCATCTAATCTCAAAGAACTTTCTCTCAGACTTCGCCAGAATTCATGCTTCTTCGAAAGTTTGTTTCCACAGTTAATGCTAAAGTTCTTGCAAGCAATGCAATTGAAGGGAAGGGATGTGAACTCCGCCGTCCTAGCTCTTAATCCCGGCATGATCAGATCTTATCTTAAACTCTTTAATCAAGTAAATGCGTAATTAACTATCATAGACAACTATTTTTAAATACCTGATTGCTGTACATGACTTCCAAATATAAAATATTTTGTAATGTCTTTTAGAATTGTTCATATCGTTAACGAGCCGGATGATTCATCTTTAAAAAGTTCGGAAAACACCGCTTGTGTGTATCCGCCTTAATATATCATAGTTCGGCAAACACCAATTGTCTATAGGCACCTTCATATATTAAAATTCGGTAAACGCCACTTGCGGGTAGCCGCCTTAATATATCAAAGTTCGGCAAACACCAATTGTCTATAGGCGCCTTAATATTTTAAAATTCGGTAAACGTCGCTTGCGGGTAGCCACCATGATATATCAAAGTTAGGCAAACACCAATTATCTACAGGCGCTTTAATATATTAAAATTTGGTAAAGGCACCTTGCGGGTAACCGCCTTAATATATCAAAGTTCAGCAAACACCAATTGTGTGTAGCTTCCTTAATATATCTTAGTTCGTCAGGCAACGCATGTGTGTGTAGACGCCTTAATGTATCAAAGCTCGGCAAACACCGCTTGTGTGTAACCGCCTTAATATATCAAAGTTCGTCGGCAAACACCGCTTGTGTGTATCCGCCTTAATATATCAAAGTTCGGCAAACACCGCTTGTGGGTAGCCGCCTTAATATATCTTAGTTCAACAAACAACGCATGTGTATAGGCGCCTTTAGTACTCTATTCGTCTAACACTGCATGTATATAAGTGCCTTATTGAATTCTCTATTTTAGATAATAATAATAATAATAATAATAATAATAATAATCATGCTTACTACTACCTACTACTATTCTCAAAAAGGAATACTACTGACTACTACTAATAAAATAATAATAATAATTCACTATATAATATATAAATAATAATATATCAATAATAATAATAATAATAATATAATAATATTCAATTAATTATATTTCAATGAATATAATAAAATCAATATAAAAATAATAATAATCCATAAACATAATAATAAAATAATCAATCCAACTCACTCTAATATCGCAATACATAATTCTAGTACAATAATAATAATAATAATAAATAATAATAATAATAATAATAATAATAATAATAATAATAATAATAATAATAATAATAATAATAATAATAATAAAATAAAATAATAATAATAATAATAATAATAATAATAATAATATAATATAATAATAATAATAATGAATATATCAATAATATATAAATTGTGTCATAACTGATTACTTTACGTCACTTACCATTAAATTCATATAATCGTGCCTCAATATTAATAATAATAATAATAATAATAATAATAATAATAATAATAATAATAATAATAATAATAATAATAATAATAATAATAATAAAAGATATGTTTTAGGTTACAGAGGAAGTTTCAGCTGCTGTCTTCTCGAAGGTTGATAGAGTATTGGAGGAATTAAAACACGCAGAAAATTTTTCTGATATTTGCTATAAAACAATGGAGAACTTGATCGCAAAAAACACTGAACTTGTGGATTCTAGGGTACTTTTCATATTTTGCTAATTTTTTCCCCTAGTGTTTAAAAATCTCTCTCAATATAATTAATATTTGTATTTATTTTACCTCATATTTTTCAATTTTTTTATTTTTATTTTTTTTTCATTTTTTTTTTCATTTTTTTAAAAAAAATTTTTTTTCTTTTCTACAGCATGAAGAGAATCTTAAAAGGGTTTCCTCAAACTTAAGGAAAATTTATGAAGAAGCTTTTGGGGAATTAGGTGCAACGACCGAGCGGATGAAACAGAGAGATGATTTGCTTAGTGATTATATTTCTGAAACCCAAAATAAGGTACTTTCATCATTTGCAACTTTTGATATTTTAAATATTTCTTTATGGAATATTCCGCAATATTTTTTTCCAGCATTATGTATGCATTCAAGTACACACATACCTGCACATATAGACAAACACGGACAGACCCCTCATACATACATACATACATACACTCATATATATATATATATATATATATATATATATTTATATATACATATATATATATATATATATATATTATATTTTTATATATTGTATATAATATAGTATTATATATATATATTAATATATATATATTCTATATATATTATATATATATATAATATATATATTATATATATATATATATATACTATATATATATATATTATATAATTCATATATAATCCATATATATATAACTTATCAATTATATATATATATATATTATATATAATATTATATATATTATATATATATCTATTATCTTATCATATATACTATATATATAATATTATATAATAATATATATATGTATATATATATTATAATTTTTATTTTTCCAGTATAAAGAAGATTTCTTAGAATTTTGCATTCCAGAGGAGAAAAAAGTACTCAAGGACATGGAAGACAAAACTCATGAGCATCGTTGTCCATTTTAGATATGCAAAATAAGGTATTTGTGCTTCCAATTCTTCTTCTTTTTTTTTTAAGGTTAAATATCTTTTTTCCATGTAAAAAGGTTTACATTTTTGTAAAATATTTAATTAATTTGTAATTTTCTTATTATGATATTGTGGAATAGAGCATTAGGTAGAATTTTTTATTCGTGGGACTTGAGTATTATATATATTATATATATATATATTCAGTAATATATTATATATATAATATATATATATTATATATATATATTATATATATATATATAATATATCTATATATATATATTACTTTATCTATATATATATATATAGTATATTATATATACATATATATATATATTCATATATATTATACTCTATACTATATATATATATATATATATATATAGTAATATAGGGAGTAAGTAGCATAGTATGAGGAAGGGATATACCGTGATCCTCTATATTACTATAATATTTGTGCTAATGTCTTCGATCGTCTATTATCAAACATTTAGTTAATATGATACTTCATAATTATAGCTATTTATATTTACATGTATTATACTACTAGTTATTATTCATTTAAATTTATATCTTTCGTTCACACACATAATCATATACTTCTATATATATATAAAATTAATGGTAAAGAAAAACCCTGTAATATTTCTTTTATTTCTGGCAATTGTTTTTTTAATGTGTTGTCGTGCAAGCTTAATATCAATCGGTACGTCTTTCCCTTCCGAGTATTGATTTTTTCAACATATCTGAAGAGTTCTAGCTGAGGAATAATTTAGTCAGAAGAAATCAGCTGTATAAAAAGCACAAAGCTAGTTGATTCTTATCATCAGCTCCACCATCATTTACATAACTCTCGATAACACTATTACAACTCTCTCTACATAATAGAAAAAATAATACTAATATAATTACGTCTTTTATAATTATATGTAATTAACTATACATTTACATTATATCTTCAGTAATTATAATTAAAATTACAAATTATAAATTGTATTACTAATATAAACACTTAAAATCGTCGTCATGGTAGCAAACATATAATGGTTTTACATAATATTATATTATATTTCGCCAAGATTTAGGGAGGTAGGCATAAGTGCCCCCTATTCTATACCATATTATACCAAGACACTCACCCCTGTCCACTACGCCCATATATATAATTAATATATATATATTATATTTAATATTAATATTAATATTATATATTATTAACTATTATATATATATGTTATAATATATATAATATATTAATATTATATTAGCTATTAAATGGTAACATATATATAAGATTAAGCAAAATTTTTTACCTCTGTGAGTAACTTATATAGTATAAATATATAAATTATATAATGAGTATATAATTAATCTAGATCATATGTGTTAGATTCATTTATCAGCAACAATTATATAATATATATAATAGTTAATTATATATATTTAAATCATCTATATAATAATATATAATTAATAATAATTATATATATAAAATATAATTAATAATAATAATAATTAATATAATTATATATAATTAATATATAATAATAATTAAATTATATTTATAATATATAAATATTAATTAAAATAATATATAATAATAAATAATTAAAAATAAATATAATATAATTAATTAGAATAAAATTAATTAATATAATAATAATAACTAATATAATTAATAAATATTAAATATTTAGATATTGTTCTATAAAAATGAAAAATATATAAAATCTTTTTATTTAAATTTTATTATATATATATTACTGTAAATTGGAGACACTATCTCTTCGGCGAGATAAGGGGAAGAGGCGGGAGGAAGTCTTTGGGATCCCTTCATTTGTCTGAGATTATTTTCAGCAAGTGGTACTTAAAATTGGTTTTTATTGAGACCATAAAATACGATAATTCTCTGAGAGAGATTTAAAAAAAGGGGCCACCTCACAATTAGCGGACTACAATTATAAGGTAATGAGGTTGCCCCCCATTTAATCATGCACTAGCTCGGGTTTGTTGGTCCGCAGGTGGGTGATCAACAAAAATATCATCTGGGTACAATCGTTTATTAGATTTTACGGTCCGGACCATTTGAGAATCTTCTCTGCAACGGAGCAGGATAATGGTTTGACTGTCTGGGCTCCGGACTGGGAGGACGTTTCGTAAATGGTGCATGGAAGTCCAGTGCTATAAACAGCTCGTGATGGTGAAGAGTGGAAATCGTATTCAAGCCGTCGAGCAATATACAAACAGACGGCCTGCAAGGTCTTGAGGGCCGCAACGCATTAATTAATGCGCAGCATTTCCTTGATTACTGAAGTCTCGCGCTAGTTGGCAAGACCCATAGTAGAACTGGAGATAAAGATTAACTGTATAGTAGAAAATTTCGTGATTTTATTTCTATACGTCGGTTTGGATACCAGGTTTTTTATATTACAGGTCCCTGGAATCATTCGGCATCAAGGATCCGTTTTTAACCAAGAGATACAGTAAACTCACGAACAATCATTCAATGGGAAAGATGAGTGGTGTGATCCCTGGGTTAACGAGCCATCGAAAATCCGCGGTAATAGACGGTTGTTCTATGCACCGGGAATGGAACGGGGGCGAATTCTAGAATCAGTAGTTCCGGAACTGTTTTCATTTCTTCATATCTTGCATTCCGGAAACGTGCATTAGTGGAGTTTCCCTAATAATCAGGTAACTTGGTTAACTGCAGATATAAAGGAGAATCCGGTTACCCCGGAATCATGTCCGGTAACGCGCGATCCGGATAATGGATCGTCATTTATTTAATATCTGTTTCATAAGCCGGCTCTCAGGTTCTCACTATAAAAACATTATGTCTATATCTTTCTTCCTAATATTTGTATAGTCTCTTTATAAAAATATTTATAAATTACTTCTTAGGTTTACATCTCTAAAATATTTCCAAAAATTATTGAATAAGATTAGAATAAACTTGAATATATTAAAATGAGTTAAATTATTCAACTCATAACACAAACTTCATTGAAATCGCTTAGCCACGTAATGAGTGATAAAAATAAATTTTATTGTAATTACTCAAGAGTTATATATTATAGTAATTGACTTCTCGGTTTTATCTAGTGATTAATTAAAATTATCTCACTGAATAAAAATCTCACCTCCGCTCAATTTATTCTAAAATGATCCTTACACCACGGTAAAATCTATATATTTTATAAGTGAATCATATTTTTTATAATTATTAAGTTATGAGAATTCCTGATAAAATAACTTATTGAAAAATTACAAGAATTTATGTATTTATAGTATGTTACGGTTAAATAATGATATACATATCTACGATATATTAACGATATATTTAAAAACTTTTTATAATAATTTGTGGATTGAGAAAAATAATATAGAACTATACACAGGATTTTTATATAAATAGGATAAAATTATCAGAAAATACAATTAATATTCAAGATATTATAAATTAAATTTTTTATTTGAAAAGTAAAAGAAATGAATTTGGTAAATATCACGACATATATTCGATATATTACAATATATTCGATAACTAATAGAGTTATACACTTAAAACTCATTACATACGTCGTTCGTTTACAATATATCTAAAGTAAATTAATACAATTTAAAAATTTTACAATAAAAAATTTATGAATAATATTATTATAAATCAATTCACGCTGTGTAATAAAATGCTTAACTTCACTAAAAGTTAGAGTAATTTTATATATATTTTATTAATTTTTTATTATATTTATATATAAATATTAATGTTTTTATATATATTCCATAAGCCCAAATAATGTTCCTTCCTTTCATTCAACACAATAAGAAAATGACATCGTTTAAAACTTGTATTTTTTCTTGTTTTTTTTTTTGTCCTATTATGCTTGTTTTATTACTAATATTACGCAGCAGACAATGGGTATTATGGTATACTGTTCGCAAGATTGCACTTTATGCCCGGTTTATAATAGTTAAAAAATAAAAGTTTTAAACACATTACTCCGCAGTATGAAAAAGATCTTTCGGAAATCATTTTTATAATAAATCTTAGAAGAAAGGTTTGAAGAGGCAAAAGTTTCGAAAGATTTTCCTGAAGGATTAGTAACAGACCTTGATGAAATTAAAAAGCTTCGATGGAAGAAGGTAAGAACGTCAAAGGATACTGATACAATTCCTAAGGGTTGTAAGGAAAGTGAAAGGATTCCTGAGTCTAGAGTAAAAAATAATTGCTTAATAAGTAAATTATTAAAATGATAAATAAGCGAATTATTTATATTGAATTAATAATTTTTGTTCATTTTTATTTCAGTTTTGGGAGAACAGAAATAGGATTTCGAAATGCTCTGGGCATGGAAGAAAGTCTGAGGTTTGACTAATAAATATCTTTTAATATTCTCATTTTAGTATTCTCTTAATTAATATTCTCATATTAATATTTTCTTAATTAAAATTCTCATATTAAAATTCTCTTAATTAATATTCTCATATTAATATTCTCTTAATTAATATTCTCATATTGATATTTTCTTAATTAATATTCTCATATTAATATTCTCTTAATTAATATTCTCATATTAATATTTTCTTAATTAATATTCTCATATTAATATTCTCTTAATTAATATTCTCATATTGATATTTTCTTAATTAATATTCTCATATTAATATTCTCTTAATTAATATTCTCATATTAATATTTTCTTAATTAATATTCTTAAATTTCAGTGAATATTCTCTAAGATGGTAAATTATAGGTATTGCTCTTTTATTTTTTTGAGATCCAATATTTTCCTCGATGATTGATATTTTCATATATACTTTAGATATTCTTCATATTAGACAGTTAAATTATATCGGGACCCTGGAGAGTTCGCGTAGAATTATTATTTCCTCCACTATCACCAAAAGGATTAATATCATTAAGATTATATGAATCATTTAATCTTAATCTATAATCTAATCTAGTTTTTTTTAAATTTCTATAATTTATTTTCACAATTATATTAATTTTATTATTAACTCTTTACTATTCATTACCATTTTATTTATAATATGTCATAGACTAAGAGTCTTACACCACTGTCGTATTTATGTAGGGTACATAGGAGGGAGTATACTCGCCCTACTCAGGGAGTTGAGGGCTTAATGTTTTAAAAAAAAAAAAAACTCGATCCAGCTAATTACTCAATTTTATAGGAGTATGTCTCATGAGGTTTGAAAACAGTATTTTCGAGACTCTAATGTATATGAAAGGGAGAACGAGCAATATTAATAACCCTTATCGGATAGGAAATATCTCACAAAGGTTTGATGAAGACACCAATTAAATATGCTTTTTCTTACCACGACAGTTAATGATAGCTAGAAAATGGCAAAATTATATAATAGGCCTACGCTAATAAGACATGATAGGAAAATTACGCACTCAATGAACGTAAGATGTGGACTTGTTAATCTATACATAAAACTAACTTGAATAAGCAGCACCCCTTGTGCTGTCAGGGAATCTAGTAGGATGTGGAATAAGAAGGGTCAGCTCATTCGAGCACCTATAGAAAAGATATGCAGTTCCAAAATCCCGCCACAAAGATAAAAGATTCAAGGAGTTCGTACATAAAAAACGGTGAAGTTTCCTTAACTTTGGACTTGACCTTATCCAAAGACGGGGTGAAATGAACCCCCCCCCTCCAGATGTGAGAACAATATTCCAAACTAGGGCGAATAAACACCTTGTATAGCTAGAGTGACTGCGTGAAGTTAAAGATCTCTCAACTTAAACAGATTTCCAGGTTAATTTGAAGTCCTATTGGCAACCACTTTGATTTGAAGTTTCCAAAGAAAATTTCTTGTTTATCTTGTAACCAAGAATGTTTATAATGTCCAAAAGTGAGACCACAGAATAGTAGAAAATGATGGGAAAGTTGGGAGGTTGCTTTGAGCATTATTTATATAACAAGTTTAAAAAAATTAAAGTAGAGGAGAACTAATCGGAAAACCTTATTCAGATTTCTAAGATAGGATCGGAAAGTCGAAAGTACAAAAGAAGAAAATATGAAATTAATAGAAGATTAGACTGTCAAGTCATCAGCATAGGAATGAGCGGAGTTAACAAAAGCAGCGGAGAATGTCGTTGATGGAAAGAAGTAAAAGGGTAAGTACAAGATAGAATCTTGTGGAACCATTGGTAAAAAGGGAATGAAGAAGTCGCTCCTCCAACAACTGAAGATATAGAACGATTAAGCAATTGTCAAAGAAGTAACTCAGAGAGAAGGAGCTTTGCAGCTTTGGAAATGTAAGCGTAATTACATTCATAAATGTGAGAATAATCCAATTTACTATATTATATATGATCTCAGGTAAAGACGTCGGATTCATGGGCGGAGGAAGAGAAGATGGGAGAGTATTAACAAAGCAGTCCAGGTATGAATCCCAATAAAAAAATGAGGTTGAATAGATCTACTGTTTTAGAATGGCTGATATTTACAAAATTTTTTTAAGAGAGACATACACTATTAGCCTAAGATATGGCTCTATGAGCATTTCGTTTTTTAATTGTCTGGCAGACATATAAACTTTTTAGAGTTTTTAGTTGATAAGGATCGCACTTTAGCCAAATATATATCGGGTCAAGTCTATCCTGAAGCTAAATGATGAAAGATAAAAGTGAGAAAAGTAATTCGGGACGTTTTTTGCTCTCCATTGATGATTACCCAACTGACTTTCTCCCGACTTGATATAGGAATCACTCACTCACAATAGTGAACTTGAGCCACAAAGGATGTTGACTGGGAGAACGAAAGAGATTGGCAGAGAAATGAAAGAAATCGAACCTGTTAATGTCATCAATGCACGATTGACGGGAGCAGCCAACTTCCGGTATACATTATTATACTGAAAAAGACAGCAAGGTGTCAATAAAAGCGACGAATATTAAGGAGCACAGACATTCCAAAGCGATAATTCGAACTAGAACTATGGTTAGCTCAAAACCGAAAATCTTACCATGAAGATAATAGGAAGAAGATGGCTAGAATAGGTATGTTAGATTGGCGATAACTAGGAAAAGAAAATTTATGGAATTTAAAATTATACATCTCGTCAGTCTAAAAAAGTAAGTGTATACAACGAGATTATCGAATGTAGCAGTTTGCTTAGACTGCCTTTGTACCCTGGTAAATTCAACTTGCTCATTGAAGAGGATGGGGATTTAATCAGGAAGGGCATAGAAGCGACTGGAGGGTATATAAATAGAGTGAATACAAGCAACTTAATACCTCAAGATGGGAATATTGAGATTAACAACAGAGATAAGCGTAAGAAATCAAGAACAATAAAGGTTAATTTAAACTATGTAGAGTATATACATAAATTTCTGGGATCCAGATAATACAATATAGTGGTATCAAGCCTTTTGAACTGACTGCGATCCTCCTATTTCTAGATATATATCGGGGAGGGAAGGGTCCAGAATTCTAGACCGCGCAGATCTCGAAGTGTGTATCGTGCACATGAGAGAAAAATGTATCATCAGAAAGGCGTGTACCATTCATGCATCTATTTTGGTGAGTAATATCTTATATTATAAATATATCTTATATATATACAATAATAGTATAATAGACGAAGTAGTAAGACAAGTTGGAATTGGCATAGGAAATTATGATGTAATAGTATATCACGCTAGCTGAAGATGAATCCATTAGTTTCTGAAATTTTTCTGTAGAGATAGATTATCGGAAGCAGAGGACTAGTAATTATAAATTGAATGAAGATCAACCATAAATCTTAAATACTTACTACATATAGATGACGTATATAAAGAACAAGTGGATTTCACGCTTATAATTCGCACGAAAATGATGAAGAATCTGCAACTGAAGATGACTGTTCTGAATCTTCTGAAGAGGATTCGGAAGCGGAGGACGAAAATGAAGAGACACAACTTAATACTGAAGATGACGAAGAAAAAACAAGTGGTAATAATCGAATATAATTGATAAAATATTATATGATAGTAATAATATTCTACTACGCAATCTAGTATGAATGATAGACTCTTATTAACTTATGAAATCATATTAATTGATAGAAGTAGATTCAGAATGACAGTAAGGATCATGAATTAATGTAAAGTATAGACTGTTTTTATCTATAGCTCACTATAACTATATATAATACTTATATATATTAAGATGTACAGATATGATACATATAGTTATGTAGAATATATACGTGAATGAGAAATAAATACTAGATTGATATAAGAATTTCCGACAGTATATACTGAATGAATGATCATATTTTCTGAATACTATTCTGGAGAATAAGTATTTACTAGGTTAATCTAAGGTATCTAGGAAAGGAACTAGAAAATTAGTAAAGAGTACATTACTAGTATACATACATTTAATTAACTTATACATAGATGATGACGAAGAAGCAAGTGAAATTATATAATACGAAGGAAATGTGATGAATATAGAATATTACCGCAACTTGAAGATGACTATTCATTCTTGGAATATACTCTTTATTATGTAAATGAGGTTTCGGAAGTCTTAGTTATAAGATACTAATATAAGATAATAAATTAAAAAATATTACAATTATAATATACATATTAACAAGTATAATATAAGTATATGAACATAATAATATAATATATATATATATAAAATATAATGATATAAAATAATGAATTAGTAATAGATATTACATCCTAATAACTATAACAATCAGTATATAATAACGGGAGTAAATGTACATTTTAGGTTTGGTGGGTGAGCAATCGTATATTCTTTATGCTAATATGGTATTTTTGCTTTTGGTGGTAGACATTTGTATATTTTTATTTTTTGTTTTTTATACCTCTTGAGGCGTTTACAATGTGCCAAGAATATTCTTGTATCCTAAGAGAAGCACTAGAAACGTGTGTGTATTGCTAGTGTTTGTATGTTGCTGGGCATACTCTTAGAACTGATTAAGTCCTCACCACTTTTTCAATAGTGTCTACAAATTTGTGGTCCTCCCTCTCTCATGATTGTATAAATAAATGATATGATAATAATGAGCCATATTATAGTTTATTATATATAGGTATATGATAATAATGTAGTAGTACGTATAAACGATTAAGTTAGTCATAGATACGTATTGAAATTATGGTATTATAGAATATATATCAGAAATTAAGATATTAATCAATGAGGATATAGAAAAAAACTCTATCGAGAATTGTAACCCATTATAAATGTATGAGTGTTTAGATAGATTGAATTTTATTTGAAATTTTATCATTTTGTAAGATATGATACATTAAATCCAGGATATAAGTATTTGATATATAAGTATAGCTTTTAGTACCTTTATATTGGTGAGTTTAGGTTTTGGGGACTCGGGTTATTATATATGTTAGTTAGGGGTAGTTAGGTTTAATTTATTAGATGGGATGTTAGTTTTATAGGTTAGGAGTTTTAAGGGTATTTTAGGTTAGTTTAGGTGGTTAGTTTAGTTTAGGATGATAAATGTTAAATATGATTGGTCTAAATTTGTGATTATGTTATACAAAATACAAAATATTAATATTTGGTATTTGTATAGGCTAAATGCTGATCTAAAAGTTAAGATTAAAATCAATACTCGAAACGCATTATAGGTTATTGATTTCGCTCCAGCCTGGGGAGTCAACGGGGCTTATAAATAGGACATATATTAGACAATGCCAACCAACTTATTCATTTTGTCTGGAACCTTAGTAACTATTCCAACAATA
>JABUQX010067971.1:37500-40000 GCA_015478945.1 Trachelipus rathkii
TTAGAAAGGTCGTAAATTATGCTGAAGGGATAAAGAAATGATTGATAAATTCGACATGTGCTAAATATAAAATTATAAAATAATTTTTGTCCAACAAAGACAGCTTCAAATTTCTCTCTCTCTCTCTCTCTCTCTCTTCTCTACTCCTCTCAACTCTCTCTCTCTCTCTATCTATCTATCTATCTTATCTATCTATCTATTTATCTATCTTATCTACCCCTCCTCTCCTCTCTCTCTCTCTCTCTCTCCTCTCCTCTCTCTCTCTCTCTCTCTCTCTCTCTCTCTCTCCTCTCTCCTCTCTCTCTTCTCTCGTCTCTCTCTCTCTATATATATATATATACTATATATATTTATATATATATATATATATATATATATATATATATATATATATATATTATATATATATATATAATATATAATATATATATATATTATATTAATATTATATATAATCACGCAAATGAATATTTAACTACTTTTAGGAATACAAACAAATATAACAATAATTTCTAAAGGTTATTAAACTATTTACATAATCACCTAATAAATAATATATATAATATATATATATATTATATATATATATTATATATTGATATATATTATTCTATATATATTATATATATACTATATATATATATATATATATATATATATATATATATATTATATATATATATATATATAATATATATATTATATATAATAAATGTAATTTAAGAGGTAAAATGGATAACATATAAAGCAGAAAATACAACTAATGTGGGGCCTACAGAAATGAGAAGATATCTAGAAGTGGTCTCTCAAGTATGAAAGCTAATAAATTCACTAATATTAACTACAACAATTACATAGTACTCTTTTAAGTTACTACCTGATCAGAGTAAAGATTTTGTACCAAAAAAAATAAAAAATAAAGAAAACATCCCTGGAAAGTTCCCAAAGATATAGCAATGAAATAAACTTAATAAAGGTTAATAACTTTGATGGCTTTGGCGCAAAATGGTTGTAGTTGGAATAAATGTTAAGCTACATCATGGAAAAAAAGGGAGAGTGTCATCAAATGAGCGTTGGCAATATGTTGTTGCGAATTCGTGGAACATCCAACGAAACGCCAAGGAATTAGAAGACATTCTGAGAGAGATTGATTACATTTTGATTGCGAAAGTAATGAAATTGGGGAAACACTAAGTGAACAAAGAAAATGTATGAGATAACTAATCAGGAAATATGGAATGATGAAAGAATGAAAAAAGGATGATAAAGGGAAGTGAAGTGGATGTGATAACTAATCAAGGAAATATGGAATGATGAAAGTATGAATAAATGATGATAAGGGGAAATGAAGTGGATGTGAACAAAGACGTAAAAAATAAAAAAAAAAAAAAAAAAAAAAAAAAAAAAAAAAAAAAAAAAAAAAAAAAACGTGGAAAAATTTAGACGAAACTTTAAAAACGCAAATTGCTAAACAAAAAGAAGAAAA
Organism: Trachelipus rathkii; assembly: GCA_015478945.1. Taxonomy (NCBI): domain Eukaryota; kingdom Metazoa; phylum Arthropoda; class Malacostraca; order Isopoda; family Trachelipodidae; genus Trachelipus; species Trachelipus rathkii. The sequence continues at coordinate 38,987 of JABUQX010067971.1, forward strand.
ATAAACATGTAAGACTTGTTAAACAAAAATATGAATTAAAAAAAAAAAAATTTACATTAATTTTTGTATTTATTTATATTTTACATCTATACTTTAACGTCTTAACGTGAAGGTAAAAAATAATATATATATATATATATATATATATATATATATATATATATATATATATATATATATATATATATTATATAATATATATATATATATATATATATATATATATATATATATATATATATATATATAATATATATATATATATATATATCAATACGTTGAAGCCTGGAGAGACGTGTTAAAAACCTGAAGAAACTAAAAAATATTTAAGAAACTGGAAAAGAAGATTTGGGTTTGTAAGGGGGGTAGGGGGACGATGGGTTAGTAAAGGGGGAGAGGGGACGAAGATTTTAGTCGGAATGAGAAAGTAGATTTGGGCTGGGAATCTTCGAGCGTATAAGAAGTTATGATTTGAAGAAGAAGGAATTGAGAAAGATAAAGAACATAATAAGGAATAGAAAGAGTATGGAAGACCAAAGGATGTTATAAAGAAAGATAAAACAGAAAGAATAAGGAATAAAATTTAAATTTCTAACCCCCCCCCCTTTTGGGTGTGTTAAAGTGATCGTATCCCCTTGAGACTTGGTACCCCCTCTTTTGATGACAAAACCTCGTCGTAGCAACTAAGGCATCAGTCCGAAGGGCTGAGGCCTTACTCATCCTTCAGAGGGGTAATGCCCGCTTACATCCCCTTCGGGGGTTGACTCCCCAAATGGGACTTCATCCCCCTTCGTGGGGGTCATCCCCAAATGGGACTTCTCGTAGGGATAAGATGAATTCCTTTAGGAACTTTATTAAAAAATGAACTCTATGAAATATTAATTTTAGTTCCTTAGTAGGATGAGTGAAAGAGAATACCCTAGGGTAACACAGTTGGGTTATTAAGTTCGGTTGGAACCCTATTATTGTTAGTTAGGATAGTTTGTTAGGGTGTAGAAGACATCTTTGAAGGAA
>JABUQX010067971.1:55000-57500 GCA_015478945.1 Trachelipus rathkii
TATATATATATATAATATATATATATATATATATATATATATATATATTATATATATATATATATATTATATATATATTAATATATATATATATATATATATATAATAATACTATTATAATATAGTATATTATATATGCCTTAATATATATATAATATATATATAATATATTATATATATATATATCTATAATATATATATATATATATATATATATAATACTATATAATATTTGGTGATATATATATATATATATATATATACAATAAATATATATCATATATACTATATATATATATATTATATATATATATTTATATATTATAATATATATTATATATAATATTATATAAACAAATATTTAAATATATTATATATATATATATATATATTATATATATATATATATAGTATATAATATATATATATATATATATATATAATAATATATTATATATATATATATATATAAATTTGGCAAAATTATTTTTTTTATTTATCTCAGAGTTGCACAGAATATATTCTCCATAACAAAAAAAAATAATTCTTTTAGAATGTAATAATCAATCGCGTCCTGTTCTTTTAGTTCTTTCTGTTCTGCTACTGTAGAATTTTTTTTTTTTTTTTTTTTTTTTTTTTTTTTTTTTTTTTTTTTTTTTTTTTTTTTTTTTTTCTTGTTTTCTTGCAGCGGCTTCCAACAGTTTTTCTTATGTTTTATTAAAGACAAATAAAGAATCGGTGAAATTTCATTTTCTCCCCCCTCCTTTCACCTCCTGCGTGTTTGTGATATTGAAATCTCTTCTAACCATGTGGTTCTTCGATATATGAACTTAATACTACTAAATTGTGCCTTTCTGAAGACGATTCGGGTTATGAATATGTACCTTTTCCTTCCAGCTGAAAGCTTGCTTTGGTTCAACATTTTGCCGAAAGAAGAGAACTTCTAAACTCTCCAATTATCGTTAAATTGCTCTAACTACTGTTCTTTTTGTTACTGTTGTTGTTTTTACTTTTTGTTACTGACTTTTTTGTTAATGTTTCCTTTTCTTACTGTTCTATTTGAATTTATTGTAAACTGGAAATTTTTAAAACATTTTGCTTTGCATAATGTCACCCCAAGATAGCCACTATTGATTTCTTAAGGAAAGATTGACAGATGATGATCTTTACCTGACCTGTAACATTTAATCCTCTGCACTCCAGCACCTACGAAACCTGTCACCACCTGCGCGTAGTAAATATCGAACAAATTCGACAGAGTCTGGTACAAAATCCTCATTTCGAAACATCAGTTTTCGATATCTATCCAATCTTATCTCTAGTTTCGTTTAGTGTCACTCTATTGTGCCTATCACTCTATTGTAGTCGTTACAGATGACCACCGTTCATCCTTTAAACCTACTAATATCGATGTTCCTCAGAATTCTGTTCAAACTAATAACATTTTTACCATTAATGGATATCCACTTCATTACCAATCGACTATTATGGTCAATAATTACACATTACTCATCTAATTTTACGAAACAACCTAACTAGAGTCTAAATAGTTGTTGCTAAGAAGGTCTTAGAGCAACCGATCTATGGTTTTAGGGGCAGAGAAAACCATGGTTGTTATCAATATCTCAAAAACTAAATTCCTTTATTAACCTAAATTCCTTCGAGTTGTGTTCCCGATGTTATTGATGTAGTGAAAGATTGGGAGAAATTTCTTTATTAACCTATAACTCCACCCAATCTTCTACAACATCAATAACATCTTTTAAAACACAACCTATAACTTTCATTCTAATTAATATTATTAGGATTTCCATTTACAGATACTTTCTAAGAAGGATAAGTGATTTTCTTTTTCTTTTTCCACCTATAACTCCACCCAATTTTCCACAACATCCATTCTAATTAACATCCTTGGTATTTCCATTTCTAGATACCTTCTAGGTTGGATCAGTGTTTATCTTTTTTGAAACGATGCTCCTTAGAAAACTATGAAAGAAAAGGGACACCTTTACCAATGATATAATGAGTCTAGAAAGAATAAACTCCCGTAAACCAGCCTTACACTAGCGAATTTTGCTGTATATAAAAAAAAACTCGTCCAGAATTTTAAATATGTAGGAAAAGAACGAATCTTTATGAATTATTTATAAATGTATAGAAACTGAAATAAAAATTAAAATAAATTGGTCAAATTTAAAAAAAAACGTTACCAAAAAGTTATGGTACTCCTCAAATTCAAAAAAATATAGAAATCCTTATTTTTTTTTTACAATTTCTGAAAATCGGAACAAAAATAGGCCAAGTTTCATAGAAAAACGTAGCCAAAGTACGTCGGGTCTTATTGGACACGTTATGGAAGAACAACCTTAAAATGGGTCTCCCACGGGAATTAATGGGGAAAAGACGGCCGTGAGGAGACACAGGATGATATACTAAAATACATGGAAAAATGTGTGGTGAAGTGTATACCAAAATTTACCTCTCTCTCTCTCTCTCTCAT
>JABUQX010067972.1:10000-23386 GCA_015478945.1 Trachelipus rathkii
AAGACTATCATTTACGAGTATAATAATGAAACTGCTACTTGCGCAATCTCCACTCTCCTTAAAAAAGTACATATAGGTAATAAGAAATATACATTTTAATTTGACTTTCATAAACTGAATACTAAAAGTTGTCATTTTTACTTTAATAAAAAATATTCTTAACTATGTCACACACTGAGGCAATGTCTTAAAATTCAATTCCTGCTGTAAAGACCCAATATATTATGTAGAGTAAACAAAATATTGTATAAAAATTATATATTTTAAAATATTATATATTATATTATATATATATATATAATATATATATATAATATTATATTATATATATTAAGCATATATATACTATATATATATTAATATATATATATATAATATAATTATATATATAATATAATTATATATATATATATATATATATTATTATATATATATATATAATTATAATTATATATTTATATATTAGTATATATATATATATTTAATATAATATTATATATAATATATAATTATAATAACTATATATAATATATATATATATATTATTATATATATATATCGAGAAAGAGAGAGAGGAAGGAAAAAGAAAGAGAGAAGAGGGAGAGAGGGAGGGGAGAGAGAGAGAGAGAGAGAGAGAGAGAGAGAGAGAGAGAGAGAGAGAGGAGAGAGAGGAGATGAAGTTTAAACCATAGCTTCTATATTATTGACATTAAATATATATATGCGAGGAAAAACTTGTATATATATATATATCATATAAATTATATATATTATAATATATATATATATATGATATATATAATATAAATATATAATATATATATATAATATTATATATGGTTAGGGATTAACTGATAGTTTGGTTGTATCGTCAGGTATCTCCGCCAATTTTTGTTTGGTATCGGTCATCGGTATTCGTGTAATATAGGCCAATACTTTCTTAACTTTGGGCTGAAGAATTATGAGAAACTTCTAGTTCAATGTATTAAATCTAGTTTCGTATATTATAAAGTTCTAATAGGAACTCCTAAGCGCTAGCGTGATATCCCATACGAATCACTCCGCGCGTGAACATTTTAGAAAATGCTTTAAATAGCTAACCGGTGAGTAGGTAAGCTTGCTTTTGTGACATGAAAAAAAGGATTCTACAGAATGGGAACCGCCTTATTCAAGCAACCCTTGGGCAACAACATTTGATAGTTGTGATGGTGGGCTTTTCAACGCACAAAGTATAACCGATTGAAATGATGAAGAAGAGTGAATAATTTAGAAGACTTGTAATTCATGGTCGAAATTGCATATGACATCTCAAATTCACCTCAAAAGGAATTCACAATACCCGCAAAGGTTAACCTCATCGAAAAAATACTGAATAGACAGTCATCAAAAGGAGGCAAAAGATATTCACATTTTCAATCGTGAAAGAGGAGAATTAGCTCTACGAAGAAACATGGAGATGTTGCTGTAAAAGAGAAAATCCTTTCACTGTGGTGCGGGGCCAGTTAAAACTGGGCCAAGGTTTTCCATTATTTCATGCCAGCTCTTGCAAGCAATATATGTGTTAACCCTTCCCTGACAGGGTCGAGGGGGAAGCGTATTTTTAGTGGTAGGTGGACAGGTAAACCTACCCCAAAAGAAAGAAACAGGCTCTCGCCAAATACGTAGTGAAGCTTATGTTATTGTCATCAACAATTGAGAGATTTCTTCTGAATTTTTGAGTATTGTTTGAATTGGATATTTCGTATCTTTATCTTAAATGGAGTAATAAATTATTACTTAATTATGTCATGTTTGAAAATAAAAGCGTGGTTTTTTATTTTGGTCTTCAAGGACTGAAATAATTTGACGGTCTGCTTCCTTTTAATGTTATTTTTTATTGCTTTATTATTGTAGCTATTTAAAAGAAATCTATCTTCTTGTCAAATTGTATTACTTATGTTAAATACATAAAAGCTAGTCAGCTAATAACTTTGTTAACTTACTTACAGGAAAAGTTGGAAGATGAAATAGTTTTTGAATAAACACAAACATATAAAAAAATTATTAATTATATTATTTGTAATTTATATTTATTCTAAAGATTTACTTATACAAAACGATAAGTGTCGCACAGCACCAATATGAGTATAACATGTAATGGGGATCTTGCTTTTACAGTGAATGCAATATCCTGATACGCTGCATACACAACAAAAAGTTTCTATTGTATTACTTTGTGTATGATAATATTATATAATTTAAGTTATCGTATTCGGTACCCTAAAAGACTAGGAGTATCGTATCGGTAAATCGGGCCTCTTTTTGTCTGAATATGGACACTCTAAGAATATATATAAATATCATTATATATTATATATATATATAATATATATTAATGATATATATATATAATATAATAAATATAATTTATGATTATTCTGGGCAGAGCGGGAGAGGGGGGGGGGAAGGGACAGGAGAGAGGAGAGAGAGAGGAGTAGAGAGGAGATGAGAGAGAATGAGAGAGGATACGAGCTCATGAAAGTTTAAACAAGTTAGCTTCTAGTTAACTGACACTTGCCATATTCTGGGCGACGAAAACGTAAATAGAATTAAACTATAAGACATGCGAAAATACCCTGCAATGTGCAATGGCAGCAGAATTACAGAAATATATACATGCGGATTGTGAAATTGAAGAATCCAGGGAGTCCCAATCAAGTTATCAAAATTATTTGCAAATTAATAGGATTTTAAAATCTAATCTAAGAAAAAAGTGTGCGAGTAAAGGCGTTTTAATTACACGTTTTAAGACAATTCAGCCGAACGAGATTAATATTGAAGAAAACAAGCTATCAATGAATACTCCCTGATAAAGATAGTAATTATATATAACTATATATATATAAGTATATATGATATTATATATTATTATTATATATATATATATTATATATATATATAATAAAATATATATATATAATATAATATATATAGTATTATATATATTATTATATTAATATAATTATATATGTATATATAATTTATATATATTATATATATTATATTTATATTATATAACATATATTATAATATATATATATATATAATATATATATATATAAATTATAATATATAATAATTATATAATAATTAATATATTAATATATATATAAATTATAATATATATTATATATATATATTCTATAATATAATATAGTATATATATAATAATATATATATATAATATATATAATATAATAATATAATAAATATATATATATGATAATTTATATATATTATAATATTTTATATTATATATATAAATTAATCTATTATATATCATATATATTATATATATATAAATATATATATATATCTATATATATATTTAAGGGGATGTACTGGATAGTATCGGTAATCGGTATCCGTATCGCAGTACGGCCATTTTTGGGGTATCGGTAACTCCGGTAATCGTATTCGTTAAAATTGCGCCGGATAACTTCTGGCCCGAACTTTTTTTTTACTTTTTGGGTGAAAATTATGATGAAAACTGTTTAGATTCACATAATAAAGTCTCGTTTCGTAAATATAAAGGTTCTAGAGGATATCTTAATCTAGCTGAAACCTCAAGAATGGCATCTCAACGTGAACTCCTTCTAGAGTGCATTAAAAATAGCCAAGACGATGAGCTCTGCTCGCCGTGACATAAAATTTCACAGGATTGGGAGCCGCCTAATAGCAAACCTGGCACATCACTTGATGGTTAGCGATGTGGCCTTCTCAGCAAATGTTTGACTTCTTTTTCAAAAAATGAGGGGGCCAATAAATGGTTGTGTTTTGAACTAGCTGATTCTGCAATTTATATTTTTACAAGAAGTGGCAATACGAATTCGGTTCTGCTTGGTAAGAGGTTAATTCAAGATGTCGCGCGTGATTTTGTCACATTTATGGTAAAATTCGCCACGAAATACTGTCTCTTCTAAAGAAAAAGTTGCCTCCTATCATTATTTCTGTCTGTACTTCTGCTCATTCCTTTCTAGTACCTCTTATGATTATACTATATAATCTATAAAAAAATTAATGCCTATCACTCGTAAGAGTTTTTAAACTAGCAATACTCATTTTGCAGCTGAGTGTCTTTTTTTTATTTATTTTTTATCATAATACAAATATGAACATTTTTCTTCGGTTTTTCCTTTTTCTAGGCCATAGTTTCTTCCATTGTAAAGTCTGAAATTCGGAACCATGTGCCAGTAAGAAGAAAGAAGAACGACTGCACTTCCACTTTCACATGAGTAGACTCCGTCAAATTGAAACTGGTCGAGAAAGTGCTGCTTCTGAATCTCCAACTTCTAATGTGATGTTTCAAGAGATGTGGCTCTGCTTATAAGCAATGGAGAGAAAAAAGTCAGGAAAATTAAACCCAGGCAGTCCACTCTTGAAGATACTTACCATGCTTGGAAAATGTGGGAGCTACGCAAACCAGTTGGTCTTCTTGTGTGGGTGGGCCAATTTTAAAATTCCGAGAGTCACAGTCCTGATGAAGATAGAAGAAAACTGGGAAAAAAACAAAAACAAATCACTTGGCAGAGGAAAACTGTAATTGAAAGAGGCTTTCATAGCAGAGTTAAGAAAGACAGCTCTTTGACTCCTCATAATTGCATATGTAGATAAGCTATGTCAATGGAGGGAGGGTCCAGGTCCATGGTGGTGATACTGTAAATTTGAAGTGCCACATCTCCTGCTTGGTTTTGTCTAAGGATATGAAGTCCCTGTCAAAGAACTAGTGTTGTTATTATGTATAGTCAAAAGGGAAGTAAGGTTGAATTCTGTTATCACATCAATTGGATTCATCTACCTGCACAGAAGAATTAAAAAAAGCAGAAGAGGCTAAGAATGAATTAAAAGGAATTTCTGTAATACAGCAGGAAAAAGGAAGGAAGAGTAACATTACAAACCAATATGGTTCTTTCCTCCGACGTGCCATGAAGATGAAGAGCCAACTGCATGTTTACAGATGAAGATTGAAGATTGCTCTTCCTTTGCAAATCCATGTGAATCGATTTTGAATGTACCTTTATATCTTTCAAAATACAAGTCAGTATAGAATACATTTATGCATGCCCAATGTTGTATTGACAAAGTCTTAGGTATGGGTGTCGGTCTCGTGCTCAGCTCTCATTACATAGCTACACATTTTTGGATTGTCTGGGATTAATTAACTGAAGAACAGGAGACTTGTGGTTGGATTCACAATAAAGTAATAAACGGGGACAAGAAAAAGTCATGAAAATATTTGATGAAGAATTTCATGCTCGATGCCGAATAGGCAATATTGAATGTATCTTCTTTTTATGGACGCAAAGATTCCATTAAAGTTCTGTTACAAGCAGATAACTCAAATCATCAGTTTCCAAGTATTGTGAAAGAAGAGCCTTGCACTGTTTGCAGTGAGGCCAGGTTGGACAGATTATTTTTGCATTTTTAACTCCAGAGAATAGATTACACGAAAAGGAAAACCTGCCGATGTTATTTGCTGACCATCCTTGTGGATTTTCTTTAAAGAAACAACAAGGCATTGATAATAGTTGCAAGCCTTTGGTGGTGCTCAACGGAATCTTGACACTGGTTGGGAAGAGGGGCATAACATTTGGGTTTTGAGGCAAAGCTGGAATCTTAACTTCATCTTGGGTTGGTTTTGTGCTCTTCCATGACTAATGAGCTACCTTGCGGGCCCAATTGAATCACAGCAGGAAAGTTGGGATGGATAAAAACCTTGTCTAACAAACAGTGATGTTGGTAAAATTGTTACAGCATGCGTTGATTACTGCAAACAGATCTAGAAATCAACTCCCATCGCTTTGCCAGAATATAATCCTTTCCAAGAGCCTTTGGTTCCATTGAATGACACTGTTGGGTCTCTCTACAGATCAGGCTTTTGGTTACAGGATACTGCATGCCATCAGTGACATGTGTACCTTCCAACTGTCTGGGATTATAGTTGATTGTCCTGTAAGCCAACCTCGGTGGTGTAACGTTACACACTGCAAATATGGATTTGTCTCATATGGGTTTCAAAACAGATAGGCTGTAAAGCAGACAAGTTGAAGACGTGTACAAACTGCTTGTGAATTATCACGTGTTGGAGTTAAACTATCTCCTGCTGGTTTACAATCCATAATCGGGAATTGCTCTTGGGGGGAAAGCGACCTCGCCATCATATTTCCTGATATCAATTGAAGCTCCTAAAATCGTCAGAAGAGAAGCAGGTAGCATCTAGATATTCGTTTTGGCCAACATCCAAGCTTTCATCGTGATTCTCGCATCTTAGTGAAAATGGGTGCTTCAGACTATTTTGATGGCTCGGGGAAGCCAAGAAAAGAAAGAAACAGGAGTCCAGAGATAGATAAATTGAATTACCAGGAATTGAAGATGATGATAACAATTACCAGGAGACCTAACTAATTTGGCCTAGGAATAGCACGTGCACTTAAAGATTTCCAAATGCAAACTCCCTTTGGAACTGATAGGACCTGGTCAGAAAATGTATATATAAACTCCACTTACTTTAAACTTAAATATCAGAAAATAAGAAAGTTTGGTTTGAAGGAGCCATGCAAGTTCCAGAAGTGCCATGTCGATGGGACTCAGTCATGAGAGAGGTGGTGTAAAACACAAGTATAAAAGGCTTCTGGTCATAAGTTGTATATCTATTCGAGAAACGGAGAAAAAGAAATTGCAAATTAGAGGCCAGGAAAAGCAAGCAAGAAGAATGATGTCCTAGATCGAACGAGCAAAATTTGATGAATATTGTTGATTAAGAGCTTTTACGATTTTTTACAAGTGTTTTTCAGTTTTTGTAATGATGGAGACAACGATTAGAAATAAAATTGTCTTAGTCGCATTAAACCAAACCATCTTTGAAGCAAATTTCTTGGATTTCTATTTAAGTTATCCCTTTTTTTTTTTTCGGAAATTTCATATATCAGCATTGATTGAATACAACTGCAGATGTTAACGCCAGACCAGTAAGTGTTATGAATAAGGAATATCCTTTAATTTAGATATTAACAGGAATTAAACACATGCAAGGCCATAGTCTTTGGACCCGCTCATTTCACAAAAGTCGAATTTTTTTTTATTTTTGCCCTCCATTGACACGTATCCTTAATATTCAACGTTTAGACTTGTTGATAAGTTCAATTGGCCCAAAATGCAGTTAACACTCGTTCACCTTCAAAGGAATAACATGACCTAAGAGAACCTCCTCTGAAAAAAACTAAATTTAACCGTTCCTGACAAAGAATAATCAAATATTTGCAATCTGTGAAAGAGGGAATATAGGTTCTACGCAAAACATTCAGAGATCGGCTGCTGCCTAGCCAGAAGAGGAGAATCCTTTCTTTGGCGGCATGAAAAATTGGGCGAGGTTTCCATTATTGATCTAGTGCTTGCAAAAAAGCAAATTTAGCAGCCTCCCCTCCATGCAAAGTCCGGATGAGGCAAAGGCGAGAGATGCGTATTCTTCTTAAGTGTTAGGAGGTGGAATTGTAACAGACCCAAAAAGGAAACAGGCCTCGCCAGACTACTAGTGAAAGCTTAATTGCTTTTGCATTCAATATAATTTGAGAATTTTGAATTTGATGTATGTGGGAATGATGATTATCTTAATCTTAATTTAAAAAAGTAGGTATATTTATATAGTATGTGAATGTTTGAATTAATATGGCGTTTTTTATTGTCTTTTCAGCTGATTATTGAGTGTCTTTTTTTTCATTATTTCTTTTATTATTATTTATTATGTAGCTAGTTAAAGAATCTTCTTGTCAATTGTAATTCATGTTAAAACATAAAAGCTAGAAGCTAAAACTTTGTAACACTTACTGGGAAAGTGGAGATGATATTTTGAATAAACACCAAACAGTAAGAAAGTTAGTTACATTATATTGCATTATATTCCTTAAAAATTCTATCTAATTTATTAAATAAATAAATTTAAATATCTTTTGCACTAGTACCAAATTATAATTAAATACTAAGTATTGGTGTCAGGGATGCATCCTGAGTTCCTAGCCAGTACTATCAGATATGTTCTATCTGTATTTACTGTGTATTTATTATCATGAATAATAATCGGTATCGGGGATCGAGTACTGTTAAAAATAGAGATCGGTATCGGTATCGGTATCCGTATCGGCACCTAAATTCGGTATCGTACATCCCTAAATATTATATATATATATATAATTTTAATATATAATATACTATATATATATATTAATATTATAATATATATATAATATGTGTGTGTGTGTGTGTGTGTGTGTGGTGTGTTGTGTGTGGTTTGTGTGTGTGGTGTGTGTGTTGGTGGTGTGGTGTGTGTTGTGTCGTGTGTGTGTGTTGTGTGGTGGTGGTGTTGTGTGGTGTGTGTATGGTGTGTGTTGTTGTTGTGTGTGTGGTGTGTGTTTGTGTGTGTGTGTGTTTTGGGTTGGTTGTGTGTGTGTGTGTGTGTGTGTGTTGTGTGTGTTGTGTGGGTTGTTGTGTGTGTGTGTGGTGTTTGTGTGTGTGTGTGTTGTGTCGTGTGTGTTGTGTGTGTGGGTTGGTGTGTTGTTGTGTGTGTGGGTGTGTGTGTGGTGGTGTGTAATGTTTATTTCGACTATCCTATTTCCGTGCACTGTATGTCACCCAACCCACATCTGTTGGAATTGAGGATATAAGAAATATATTACTTATATATAATCTAATATTATTAAATAATATAATCTATATAATATATTATATATAATATATAATATATTATATGTATATGATAATATATATAATATATATATTTATTATATATTATATATAAATATATATATTAATAATTTATAAATATATATATCTTTATCAATTCCTTTCAATTTCCACAACGATGTGGTTGGTTCATAAACATGGCAGGAAATAGGATAGTCGAAATGAATACCATTTACCACACAACACACGACACACACACACACACACACAGCCCAAACACACACACACACACACACACACCACACACACCATTATATATAATAATATTATAATAATATAATATATAATATATATATATATATAATTTAATATATATATACTTAATGTTGTGTGTGTGTTGTGTGTGGTGTTGTGTGTGTGTGTGTGTGTGTGTGTGGTGTGTTTGAGAGGTGTGTGTTTGAAGTATTATCGTATTCATTGTATCATATATGATGTTTTAAATAATCAGGTTACGATAAAACATTTATTTATTCGTAGAATAAGGAAAACGCGTCGTATCAAATTTTAGACTCTGATTCGGTGTTCTGGCATGTCCTTTACTCGAAGCCTGTTTTAGGAAATTGATAATCTGATGCAGAGATTACACCGAATACGCGCATAGCATACTTCTACATATACGAGCTGTTACTTTTACCACTTTAAATCATACAGTTATAAATTCCTGATTTAATGCACCAGATATTTCAGTTGTATTCTTAGTGAATCAGTTAATTTAATGACATTATGAATAAGTGTATTTTTGTATCTATATTGATGTGTATTCGCTATCCAATTATTTGTTTGGGGTTATATAAAAACTCTTAAAACTTCTTAACTTGTCTGTGTTATACCTTTTAGATCTTTATTTTCTCCCAAAATGTGTCTCTTCTAAATTGCTTATTCCATTCGATTGTCTTTTAAATGGACTTACAATGCAGTAATGCCAGCGGGAAATTTGAGGAAACCATAATATCCACTTGGTTGAATATTGGTCCGTGTTATTGGTTGCTGGATGGAACGTAACTGAGCCCAAATAATGGCCTCAAAGAATTAGAAAGAAAAATATATAAGAATACAAGAAGAAGAAAGAGCGTGTGATAAAAAAAAAGACGAGGGAAAGGGTTGAGGAAATAAGAAAATAAAATAGGAAAGAATCAGAATGATGACATTTAAATAAATTAGTCGAATATTTTTCTTAAATTTTAGATAAAATTAGTAAAATTTATAATTTAATATAATTTAAAATAAGAATTCACGCAGCTTGATCAATTAGGTGTGGTATTTGCGCTCTCAGGGTTCGTGGCTCAATTCTTCGGACTGATTATACTTTGGTGCATAAATCTATTGAATAGAATTAACTATTCACTTCTAGAACATTACAAAATTTCGATTGTAGGTTGAGTTGTGAAGCCCGTAAATGTTTTTGTCTAGTCCAACTTCGGCTCCAGCTCCGGCTCCGGCTCCGGCTCCGGCTCCGGCTCCGGCTCCGGCTCCGGCTCCGCAGCTCCGGCTCCGACTCCGACTCTCCGACTCCGACTCCACTGCACGACTCCAGAACTCCGACTCCGACTCCGATCCCGACTCCGACTCCGAGGATCAGATTGATATCTTTACCAATTACTTCTCTCGCAGTTTCCAACTTTCTACTCATCTCCTTTTTCAGCATATTTTTCCCCCAAACTGATCTTAGGCCTTTTCGTCCTGAACATAATTTAATTGGGAAACTACCTCACCCAAGTTTTTCTCTAAATTAGCCAAGAGGAATGACTCTCTCAAACTGAGACACATTCGTATTATATTTACTTCCTGATATTAATAGTTAGATTCCTCAATTTGCCTTTCTTATTCTAATAAGAATTTTCATGAAAAAAAAGACATATTTATTGGAAATTCAACTTGAGGTATAAGAGGAAGAATATCTTCAACGTTTATTTTGATTCCTCAATATGCTTCGACAAAATCTATTGTTTGCAAAGTTCATTATCATCTCAACAAATAATTCTATCTAATATCCTCCAATAACAATATTTTAAGACCATTCTCATTTTCTCAATTTAATCTTACATTTACCTCACCTTCTCATCAGCTGATCTCGCTTGCCCTTGATCATTTCACTATAATTTCCAATCTATACCTGCAGATTTACCACATATTATAATCTTAAACTATTCCTCAACCCCTACCCATTTAACCCTTAACCTCCTTATACTTATATATAAACCTATTTCTTGATAAATTTAAATTTATCCTATATTATCTCATTGCACTATAAAAACCAGAGTCATTAAGAACAACCTTAAAAATCATTGAACTGTTCAAAAATATTTTATACTAATATAATTAAAAATTTTAAACTAGGTATGTTTAGAGTTGTCAATGATAAAAGTTTAACGATATTAACCGAAATTTCGAATGTCAAGTTAAAAATATCTGGTTAAAGTGTGGAAACCTAATTTTTATTAAGTAAAAAACGGAACTGAAAAGAGTACCTAGTTCAGAAATATGAGTAACTGGACTTCGGTACTCCAACCAACTATAATATTATATATATATATAATAATATATATATATCTAAATATATTATATTAATCTAACATAAATATATAATCTTTATATATAGTCTAATGTATAAAAGTTTTAAAAATACAGTAATTGTTTTAAATTTTATTACAACAACCCATTACATCAACAAAATAACAATTATAAACTATAAATTCCTTCATCTTACGAACCATCAAATACCCATACCATTCACTAATATAACTCATATATATAAGTATATTCATCATATAATCATTCAATCGCATATTAAATAATTTAATATAATATATATATATATATTAATAATCATTATTATATTAATGTAATATATAATAATATATATTATATATATTATATATCAGTTATTAAATATATTATAATATACTATATACATATCTATATATATTATATAGATAGTAATATATAGAATATAAGAAATTAACAATATAAATAACTACATAAATGTAGATCACTGCAAATTTTGAAAATGATGACAATATTATATGATCGGAACAGTACTGAATAAATAAAAAAGTGACTTTTAACCTATCACCCTTAACCTAATATAATAATATTTTAATTTATAGCATCTAATTAAAATAATATAATATAACTTATTTTATCTATATAAATAATATTTATTATTCATATTTTATTTTTAATTTATCCAATAAAATAATGAAATCAATCAATTTAATTTGAGGGAATTATGTTCACATCACTTTTTTCTCATTAAAAATTTGCTAATAGATATAGTTTTCGGCAGGCTTCATTAGTTGCACTTAGAATTTATAGCCTTTACCTCGTCTCCTGAGAGTTTGGTTTGAAATTACCACCATTAAGATACGTTATTATACATATACCATATATATAAAACTGCACTTATACAAAAACTTCTTAGCTCTTCCACGCCAAACTTAATAACTCTTTGTGCCTACATATAAAAAACTTCATAAGCTTCATCATTCACGTTTTAATCCCACAACCCTCCTTTTTATATCTTGCATCACATATTTTAACACTGCAATGCGACTCTCTCTCCTCACGTATATGTCTCTCTCACCAATATAGATAATAGAAGCGGAAGGAAAATATTTTATTTTTCCTCGTGACTATCCCACTTATGTCCTGCGTGGTTAACAGTAAGTTAAGGACTCTTAAATGTATGGAGTTTGAGGATCACGTTAGTGGTTAATTGCAATTACTCTGTTCCCATTAGCAATATAAATTATTCTACTTTTAGACACAAGTGACATTGCTAATCATATAACAGCATTGGCTCAGAGAGGTCGTGAATCGAGTGAGTAATACTATACGTATGACTAGTACGTATATTATCTTCATGCATATATCTTTCGGCACGAATAAATATATGATTAATATACAGTCTATAGGATAAGAATTGTGTGGTATCAAGAAAGGGATAAATGTTATGAAGGCAGATAAGATGATGAGAAGAGTAAGGTATCTGATGGATTAGGTATATCAAGAAAGGGTGCAAATATCTATTAGATAATAATATATTATATATATAATATATATATACTAATATATATATAGTACATAAACTAACCAATGCTACTAGAATATATATACTATACACTTTATATCTTAATCTGACCAAATATAATATATATTATACATATATCAACTATTATACTGTACCCAAGATAACCTCACTAATATGAGTACGTATACTACTATTATATATACTCACTATATATATAATATATATACTATACCGTATATAGTGAACGACATCTAGGTCATATATATATATTACGGTGCAAAAAGATTTTAATTTGTCTTCTGACTTACAAATCTTCCTGAACTGTTATGAACTCATTCCTTTCAGCTTAAGGTTATTATCATCATCAAAAGGTAAATGGGAACATTAAAAGTTGTGACGAAATAATAATTGAGACATCAGTAATTTTAGTAAACATTATTTTTCTCATGATGAACACAACAAAAAAACATAAAAAGAAAAAATACAGCGGTGTAATTGATGCTGCCGGAATACCATTGTAACGCGAAACACCATAGAATTGTGGCCATACGTTGGCGAATTATAATTTCACATAATTATAT
>JABUQX010067973.1:0-15636 GCA_015478945.1 Trachelipus rathkii
AATTACATTATAATCATTACAAATTATTTAATAAAGATAAAGTAAAAATAATCAGAGAAATTCGATAAATTTCTTCCAAAACTTCTAATGCTATTATAGACTTCAATAAGGCAAGAGAAGAGGAAGTCGTCCTCGTTAACGTATTGATGAACTCTCACCTCAAAAACAAGACATCCTCAAAAATTTTTTTTTAAAGTCAGAATGTTATACCATAAATCCAAACACCTGTCATCTTCCTTTAGCACAGAAGTCTTCCTTTAGCACAAGACAACCATCACGTTGTGACCCAATTTAACTTGGCTGATCGGACTGTACGCGAATATATTCGGTTACATACGACGAAATCATTGGGTCAGACGCAGCGCATTATCAACCTTCGCTACGAGTCCCAGCAAAATCTGGAACCATTTTCAAAACGGCAATGGTCAACTCAACTCTATTGAGCAATATTTCTCTCTAAACACTTACAATATTATACGATCAAATGTGAAGTCCAGGGAAACTTAAAATTGCGGAAAGCCTTCTACATCAAAACAGCGCAACCAGACATTAACATTAAAATTTAAGGATTGATTATTATGTTGACTTTAAAATATTCATTTGATTTGAACTTATGAATCATTAATTTAAGAACTTCATCGCTCACAGGATTAACCTGCTGAAAAGTCTCAAGTTTAGAAAGACTGAAAACGGCCGGGGAGATGTAGAATAATATCATATCTTCTCTTCTCATGTAAATCTGTTTTCGAAAGATTATTCTTAAGAGAAAATAATGCATATGTACATAATATAGACTATTTAGAAGACTTGAATGAGATTAAAGGTAAAATCCAAAAACTTTCAAATATTAGAATAATGAATAGATAAGTAATAAAATGAATGAATTAATAATAATCAATAATAATTGAATAATAGAATAATAAAAAGAATAATGAATTAATAATAATAATTAATAATCAATAATAATTAATAAAATAATAATACTAATAATAATATAATAATTAATAATTAAAATAATAAAATAATAATAATAATACCTTAACCAATACATTTTGCATAGCCTAATATCCAATTTTATTCTCTTACCGGCCGGACGATTCGATACATTTCCTTCCAATTATCTTATTTAAGGAAATTTGAATGTCAAGAATCTTGAGTTACTAATCCTTCAAGATGGGACTCCGGTCGTTGTATATTCATAAAATCATTGGATGAGATAATTCTTGGGCGAAATGTTGACACCGGTCCTGAAAACGATGTATTGTAAAGAGTTTTTTAAGAAAAGTTGTATACGGCGGCCTAGCAATGACTTCTTCGATCGGAATACTGCGTATAGATACTCGTATCTTGGTACTAGAACTCTGAATTTCAATGACCTGACTACTTGTGTACAAGGGTTTTTAAAAAGAATTATATCTGTTGTGCAGGTGATTTAGTTAAATTATATTGAACACACGTTGGTCTAGTAATGTTGCGCACAGGCTGAATGGGACGAAATCCTGATGTGGGCTCGTATGAGGTCTTATCATTTTGGTGCAACAGGGACTTATGGTCCATTTTCAAGATTTTCAAATTGGGAAAAAAGGTAAATGAAAACATAAATAAGAAATTTTTTCCAATATTTCCTACCATTTTGAAAACAAAATGCAATTGTAGCTTCATGGGATATAGACGATTAGGAATTTAAAAAAAAAATTAAAGGCCTAAAAAGAAATTTTTTATTTATTAGATAAAAGACTTCTCACATTTGTGTATTATGATCAGTCACTTTCAAGGTCAGTGAGAATCAGGCCATTCTTGTGGAATCCCATCCGACCTTGGTATCTCATCCATACGATTATATGTTGTTGGAATCTCTCCCTTTTTCGTCAACTACATAACCTAAATTGGAAAATTTCAAGTATAATTTAATCAAAATAAATTTTAAACTCAGGTATTGGCAATATAAACTCTTGGAGGTGCCCTGAAGAAAAGTGTTTTTAGGCATTACGTCCATGATTATGCTGGCCACTAATTGCCTAGAAGATTTGGTCTACTATCGGTACCACGAATGAAGGAACCAAGCATGTTTGGCTTCATTCATTATTAGAAAGATTGCGGTATTTTAATTAATGTTCCATATTTGAACGTCAAAAAAATTCCCTCTTTGATTTCCAATTACTGCTAAAACTGTAGTAACTTTGTGAAATTATGTTTTTGTAACAACACTCGGCCGATTCATATATAAAAGCGTTTACAGTAGCTTGGCATTAATGTAAGCCATAGTTTGAACATAAGAAATATATGGTTGTATCGTGTTCTGAGCTTAGCTAAGGAGTTATTAATTGCATTTTGTACCGACAGGAACATTTGAAGTCTGTACTGCCAGATGTTTGAATAATGTTCTCCTTGTGCTCTGCTGTCCCACAAGCGTAGGGAAGCAATTGAGATTTAGTATACTATCTCTGATGTCTAACAAGAAAATGTAAGGCAGTTTTTGACCATACGCATTTGATTCACTCTGTGGCGTCGCCTATATTTGATAGGCATTTCGAAACCTTTATATATGTTCATTAACTTTGTTAATTGTAGCTTGAGTGACCAACGTACTTCAAAGCCGTTTAAAACACTGAACCACCAATCGTTGTGAGATATTATTGTATAGTAAGACTCATACCAGCCCATCTCCTTAACATAACCAGGTATGTCGCAGCAAAAGTATACCAGACTATTAAATCTGTTGTAACAAATATTAAAGAATTCTTCTTTCCTTTTTCTTTAAACGTATTTGTATGAAATGTATGTGTTTGAAGTAAGCACCTTATTTTCTTTAAGTCTTGAGGCTAAAATATTTGTAAGTTTTTTTTTGCAACATTTAGATCCCTTACCAAGGATTCATTTAACTCGCCTAGCTTAAAACTTTTGAGGAATGGTTTTTGACTTTCAAATAAGCTGAGGTCAAAATCGGTGACTGACTCGCTCTAAGAGCTGCATAATAATATCTTTGGGAACACTTTATCTAAGTTTTGATTGGCCAAACCCTTCATATTTTGGAATGGGAGATCTCATTTCTGAAAATGTGGAGTACCGGGCACCTGCGTCAAGAATTTGGTTCACGATTGCACTGTTTATTTTCATTGTTGAACCCCGAAGTCTATAAAAATCAAAAGAAGAAATCGGCCTCGTGGTTAGTAGACTCTTGCCAAAGATTTAATATTTCTATGTGCTTCAACCTTATGCAATATTTGAGATTCTTATAAAATATTTCGGTAAATTTTTCTTTATAAACCTAAGTTATAAAAACATTTAGGTAACTTCTACTATACTAGTGATTAAATTACGTAATTTTATGAAATCATAAACTTACCATCGGAACTTCATATGGTATTTACGAATCCGAACCATTTGTCCAATGCCAATGTCACAGTTTTTCAATGCATATAGTGCAGGCTTTATGTAAAGCCCACGGTTTATCTTGGTCCCCCAGTTTTTCCCTAAAATAGGGTAAGAAAGCTCTTTTTACGAAGTCAGTTATATTTGCTCGTTGATGTGAAAATATAAAATTTCCACATAAATAACAGAAGGAATCAAGGTTATTTTACATTTGAACTTTCTAGTGCTTGATGACATTGCTTAATTGTTCTGCCAATTTGTAAAGGTATATATAAACCCTTAAAATCACAAAAAAAATTAAGTGAATCTGAATTGGATACAAAAATTGACAAATAGGTACATATAATGAAATAGGAACTTACAATTTCTAAAATTAAAATAGATTCATCAATGAGTATTACGTCTATTTAAGTTAAAGCTATTAAATAACGATAACAAAATTAAATATTAAATCACATTCTAATTCAAAATTATGCTACTGCTCAAACTTAATTTACTATCTCAACTGACTGACAGATTGATTTATATTTGCTGATTAACTTTGGAAACGAGTCGCTTTTATATACTTTAGATGTCGTTCTAGAACATTCTACAGACATCAGGAACGCTCGAGATAATTCTAGAATCCGATGAGATTTATAACTTACTTTACTAATACTAAAATGGGTTAAAAATGATACAACTAAAAATATTTATAGGGTGTTACATATAAAAAAAATTATACAATACTATAACAATAAGGACAGATAAATAAATAATAATCTAGTTGCATATGTGTAACTGCAAAAAGACTTTGAGAATATTGAGACAAAACCCTTTTTACGAACACGATGAAGGTGAGGGAAGGGGAGGGGAGTTGAGCAAAATCAAGAACTCATAGAGAAAAACCAAGAGAACTTTCGTGCTCAGTGCTCACAAATTACCTCTACTTCATTTTCAAATCTAATTCAATAGACAAAAAGTTTAAATTTGTTCCCAGGGATTATTGAATATTTCACGAATGTAATTGACCATGCAAACTATTATCTATTTAAAGCTATTATTGCAGCTCACTTCATACCTAGAAACTATGTTAATGCCCCTCCAAGAAAAAGATTTGTCAAAATCTTATTAGAGATATAAAAACTGATTAAAGTTATTTAATAGAGAAAACTCTTCTCCATATTTAAAATACTTCATGCGCTGCTCGTTGTAATAAAGCGGGATCTAGGAAAAAATATAGCCATGAACCTACCTGTTAGCCATGTTATCTTGGGTATTAGGTTCCCCTGTCTACAAAATCGGTAATAAAAATGTAGTGACAGAACTCACTGATAGCTAGTCTCTTCGTTCGAAAGCCATTGAACTTTGGTAGAACCCTCGATGAATTTTCGTTGATTTAACATAAGATTATTACTAAGTATTCTGTGATCTAATATCTCCCATAATAAAACCTTATAAAGTATATATATATGTGATATAACATTATAAATAGTATATATATATATATATTATATATATATATATGTAGTAGTGGATAATATATATTAGTATAATATATATATTATATATGAGTATAGACTAAAACAATTAGTATAGATTATCCTGTCTGTATATTTCCATATGTATGTACAGTCTGTATCTACTATGGTATAATTCGTTCGATGTAACAAAAATCTTTTGATATTATATAGTATATATATAGGATAGTAATATATATAATATATATATTAATATATATATGAATAATAGTATATATTATATATTATATATGTTACTAAACCACCTGTTATGACTCACATATACAAACTCAAAAGTTAATTTCGCTAACGCTAAACTGCTGCAACTGCTAGCTAATTTAGCGGAAGCTATCACAAATCGCTAACTTTAATTTTTGTTATTTGTCTTCAACAAAGGATATTGAGTTTCGATTATGAAACTTTTGGCTAGTGATGACTCAATGATTTTGAAAAAAATAACATCACATCAATATGGGACCAACTAATAAATTTCCTTCTCATTGAACAAAACACGAATCAACCAATGACATAGCAGAAATATTGTGACGTCACGATGATTTATGACACAATGAATAAATAAAAATTTATATAGGAAATGAAGCCCCATAAATGGTAGGGTTTATGATATTTGGAAATCACTCAATAATATATTTCTTGACTAAGAAACTATTAAATTAAAATTAATGTTAAATATGCGTAATAATTTTTTTAAAATGTAAAACAAACCAGATTTAAATAAGTTAATAATACAAGATTTGTGATAGTAATTAAGAGCCAATAAATGTTTTACAATTTTTTTTTGTCAAAGTTGACATATAATAGATTTACAGATGAAAGCTTTTAAGCAGTAAAGAAAACCTTCTTTCTCGATTTAAAAGCATATGCCTGGCCCTCAAATCTTGAAAAATCAGAAGTCATTCATTAACGATAGATTCCGAGGTAAATCATCTTTCTTGATCGTCTTATTTAATAATATAATTATTGAATTCTTAAAGGGAAAACTAATTAAAATAACCATTTAAAAAACTTAAATTTAAGTCTTTCTTAAAAAGTGTGTTTAACATAGAGAAATATTTCGTGTAAAAATTACATCGTTATAAAATCTAAAGATAAAGTTATTTTATTCCTTCAAATTATATTGAAAATAAAATTGAATTTGAAATTCAAATTTTGAAGGTTGTACATTTTTTAAAATAACAACAGAAAACTTCATGAAATCCTAATTTTAAAAATTATATCATACTTTAATAGTTGCTTTGAGCATAAAATCATCCGAGAAATTCTAATTTTAAAGTTATTTAATTTTTGCATTCAACATAAAACCATACTTGATATTTTAATTTTGAAGGTTATATCATTCTTTAAAGCAGAAATGAACATGATATCATTCTTGAAGTTCCAGTTTTTAAGGTTATTTCTTTCCTTACATTTGCATTAAAAATAAAATTATTCCTGGAATTCTAATTTTCAAGGTAAATTTTATCAATTTGCATTTAAAAATAACAATTAATTATTAAGGCTATATTATTCTTTTGAGTTACATTTAAGGTTACGATTGATAATATTTATAAATGTACATTAAAATTTAATCAAAATTACACATAGAACTATATTCCTTTTATTGATATTGAAAAAATAAATATTCTCTTTGCAGTACAAAGGAAAATTTTAATTTAATTATTTTAAAAGATAGGTTTTATTCTCCACTAAATTCATTTTGAATAAATATTTATTGTTTTAAGGTCTTGGATATTGGATTAAAATATTTATACCGTTAACAAATAGCAAATATATTCCATCAAAATGTGTGATAACTAATTTTTGAATTTGTTTTTATCAATATTTAAGAATACAATTTTTTAAAATGTGGATAAAAATTGAAAACCTTTACAATTAACAAGTATAGAATGAAAAGAAAGAATTGGGTAAAGTGTAAAATATTTACCACTTTTGTACAAATCTTACTACTTTAAACGTTTTGGATAATATTTTTTAGGATCTTTTTTCAATAACAATTATTGGGCGAATCACATTCTAAATAGTTGGATAAACAGTAAAATATTTAATATTATCATATGTTGCATTAATTGCTCCTTGCTTTCAGATTTCAGATAAAAAATTTAGATACCAATAATAATTAAATAATTATTCATTCCTTTAAATTTCCATATAAAAGTTTTAAAATATTTACCATTCACAATTAAAATGAAGTAATTTTCATCGTAACTTCCGTTTGGGGCCTCCAATCTCACTGAATAGTTTCCAACATCTTCTTCAGTAACTTTTTTTATACGAAGACTCAGTTTTCCATCTTCGTAGACATAGTTTATATTAAACTGAAGGGGAATAAACATACACTTGGTGAGTATTTCAAATATATTAAAAAATATAATAAGAAACTGTAATAATTTCAAAAACTGGAACAAAGATTGGGGAAAGTTTTATCTTTCAAAAAACAACGATCTATATTATGATGTTGTTTATAATGCCATAAATTGGTACAATGATTAAGATTATTGTGATTTTTATAATACCTTAAATTACATTGTCTCATATAATATCAAAAATTGGTTCAATGATTCAGGATTAATGGTAACTAACTTTCAAAGTACCTTATATTACTTTTTATTTTATGATCTATAAATTGAAAAAAGATTCTAAAAGAAAAATTACATTTTCCTTTATCGATTTTTTTTAACTCGAAGTCTAAGTGATTTAGGCAGACAATTGCTTAGAATTATAATGTAAATAAAAGTTACCCTCTTATCCTTATGAGTGAGAGCTTTCCTGTAGGGATTATAAAAGGTGTTCTTAAGATTTTTCGGGTATCCTTTGAAATACATGACCCATTGGAAATCGTCTCCTTCCTTTACAAAAAGAATATGCTGCTTTGTGTCGTTTTTGACTTGAAATAGGACGAATGGAGCGATACTCTCTGTTAGAAAATCATAAATTATAGATTATTTTAATAATTATTCTATTTTTATAGTTTTTTTTCCAAAACAGAACCGGATGGCGTGGAGGAGTTAAAACGCGCTCCGAAGATTAATAGAAGAAAGTAAAAATCATAAGAGAAAAATAGATTTATTTTATCCGATCAATAAATTCTTCAAAGCAAACATCTCCCTTTCTTAAAAGAATAGGAGTTATAATCATAACTTGTTGAGAAAAATTATTACTACCAAACTTTACTTAAATAATCTTACTCGGCGTTCATTAAATAAATAAATAAAGAATATTGTAGTAAACAATATTTTGTCAAAGTGGTCTTAGATTAAAAAGTTCCCGTTATACAACTTAGTTAAACCAAAGCTCAACAAACGTACGGATAGGCTTGTAAATAAGCTACTATTAGATTTCCCTCTGCAGTAAAAATGTGCTTTTTCAATTTCAACTTACCATTTGCTACTCTCATATTAGCGGTAACCAATAACTAGCAAAAGAACTAGCTAATATGCGTATAGACAAACTACTTAATATTCAGGGGATAGCAGTAGCGAAAATTGTTGAACAATCAAACTAACTAACCTAAGCAAGGCTAACTAGACTAACTAAACTACTAACTTACAACTTATACCACAGGTAGCGCAAGAGAGCCCAAATAACTAGCCAGAATAAACAAGATAAAATAGCTACAAACTAAAATATCG
This sequence comes from Trachelipus rathkii, assembly GCA_015478945.1. Classification (NCBI taxonomy): domain Eukaryota; kingdom Metazoa; phylum Arthropoda; class Malacostraca; order Isopoda; family Trachelipodidae; genus Trachelipus; species Trachelipus rathkii. The sequence goes on from JABUQX010067973.1 coordinate 8,522, forward strand.
TATATTATAGTAATAGTAACTCCAAATAACCTAAAATATAACCTACGCTAAAACTATTTCTAAACTAAAAAGAATTGCCAAATTATACTCGAGAATAGCAGTTAATCAAAAACTGAAACAAATAATAAATTACAAACTTATAAGGCTCACGTGGAATAGTAACACGGAATAGCCACATTAAAAGGACTCACCTAGATGGCCAAACTCGGACTTTCTTTGACTTTCAATACTTTGTCATCCATGCAGAGAATTCCTGTGTTCAACTTTGCCAAGTATAATTACCCAGAATCTTGATAAGGTTTGATTCTTAATTTTTAGTGTTCTGATTGCGCGATTCTTTTTTCCGTTGAGCATCATGAATCTGTTCATTCTACTAACATAATAGATAAATAATAATAATAAATGAATAGATATTAATAATAATAATACATAATAGATAATAGAAATAATAATAATATAATAATAATAATAATAAAAAATAAAAATTAATAATAATATTAATGAATATAAGGAATAAAACATAATTAATGAATAGTAATGAATAGAGTAATAATAATAATGAAAGATAATAATGAATATATAATAAGGAATATAAAATAATTAATAAGTAATATTAATAATAATAATGAATATGGAATTTGAAATAACAATACTGGGAAAAATAACGTAGATTAGATTATAATTATATGAGTATAGATAATAAAAAGATAATAATAATATAATAAATAATAATAATAGAGTATAATATAATAATAATCTAAGCAATAATAATGAATAGATTCAATAATCATAATAATATAATGAATAATAATAATAATAGTTGTAATGAAAATCGATCAATCTAATATACTGTGTGGTTAAATAGTCATAATAATAATACTAAAAGGTAATAAAATAATAAAATAATGAATATAATTATTTAATAATAATGAATACATAATAATCAATATTAAGAATGCAATAATAATAATAAATAATAATAATAATAATAAAATAATAATACATAATAATTAATAATAAAGACTAATAATAGATAAAATAATTAAATTAATAATATAGAAAAATAATAATAATAATAGATAGATGAGAAAATTAAGAATTAAGAATAATAACATAAACATAATTAGATAATAATTAATATAATAATAATGATAATAATAATAATAAGTAATGAATTAATTTTACATAATAATTAATCTTTAATAGCATACTTTGTAGGTAAATGAATAATAGTAAATAGATTATAGTAATAAATGTAATAAAATAAAAATAATTTCATTTCCTTTTAAAATAGATAAGTAATAATACATAATAAATAATATATTAATAATAATAATAATAATAATAATAATAATATAATAATAATAATTAGATAATATAATAATAAAATAAATAATTAATAGTAATAACTATAGATAATAATGAATCTTTAATCATTCAGTTGCGGTAACAAATAGCTTTGGTATCACTGTTGTTTAATTAGGTGCTGTTACCAATAAAGCAACGATGAGGAAAAAGGGGGGCTTTTTTAAGGCGTCTATAAGAGCTGTTACCATAATCGCTTGAAGGGATGTTGCGATTTCTGTACTAACTCATGGTGACGAGTCAGATTTTTTAAACGCTTATTTAATTATTGTGAGAGCACATCATGTATTTATCATCTAAAAAGCGTTCAAATTGTCATCTTCATGAAATTTTGTGAAACAATTTTAATATAATTTTTCAATTAAAACTTTAATACTTATTTTTATTTATTGTATTCTATTCTTAAAATTAGACCACTTGTACATGATTTTGGATATAAAGATGTTAGACGTTACCTAACTTACATTGTAACTCATGAGTGTGAAAACAAAGTTGTTTCTCTTAAAGACAGAATTAGAGTTCATCCCACCTCTAGAACGATCAGAAGTACATAATAATATATTGGTATATTATTGACCAAAGAATATTATTGATATTTTCAATTTTTCTCCAAAAACTAGTAAAAATTTCAAACCTCTCAACAACGATGTCTAAAATAGAGAACAACGCCAAGAAGTGCAAGAGACTGGTGTATTGAAAGTTTCCATGGCGCCTAAGTACCTTTTAGAATATTGTTTTGTTTCATTAATAATAATTTAGGTAAATGTCTTAGGGAGGCTTCCATTATTTTCATTTTTTATTGCCCACAAACCTTTACATGACATGATGCACAAATTGGATTAGCTGTATTGTTAGTGTTGAAAGCTGCTTGTGATTGTTTTATATAAACTGCGTTTTCTTAGGAATACCATTGAAGAGAGATGCCTTTATCAACTGGGATTCAACATGTTAAAGAGCAAATCTCCCAACCCACATAGTTAATAATTTCTATCATTATCTATCGACGGTTTATACAACTTTTTAATAGGAGACTATTAATAAAAACTAGGAAAATAATAATAAGAAAGTTGAAGAATATAGTCATATAATATTAATAATACATAATGAATGGTCTTCTTTTTTTCATTAATTTCTGAAGCGTTCGCTGTTTTTATTCTTCAGTAAAATCAATTTTGGTGAACACCATCTCTATTCCTCAAAACTTTACTTCTTGTTTTTGGCTGAAATTCAGCAAACTTTCAATTTTCACCTATAGGATAATTTTGTGTGTGTTTGGCAACTATGCTTTTCATCTCGTGTAACCAATTTGGAGTCTTCAGAAATTTCAACTTTACGGCTTAGCCTTTCTTGCCAATGTATACGATTAAATTCATTTGCTTTATTTACTTATTTCCTCCTAACGCTATTGTCTATCCTTCGGCTTTCTAAGCAATAAAATAGAGCAAATTCTCTTTGAGGAGGAGGGCTAGTGTGGTTCGTCTTTAATCGTCCTTAATCACAGACTCATCTTTTTTTCTTTTAGATTTTCGACCCCAAACTTAACGCTACGTTTACTCTATCATGTACTTTACACGTAAATTTTAGAATACTCATCAATTTCTATTTTTTTCAGCTTCTTTCAACGTGCACGCTTTCAAAAGCTTGAATCGGGTCATGCCGATCTTGATTCAATCTAATTATAGAAAGTAATTATTTTTCTCCAACACTTATAGTTTCAATACTGTATGCTTCTGGCCTTTTCACCGAAGTAAAAGCCGTAGATAATGATTATCGATTAGATGAGCCAAGGTGGTCGTCAAATGTACTAAATGTTAATGGATGAAAGTTTAGTTAAAAAAATTCCACTTTTTGAATGGATTTATAAAATTTAAAAAACTGATAAGTGTGTTAATTTTACTAACAAATTATTAGATTTATAGGTTAAATACACTATTAAATTATTACAAACTGGGATTAATTATTATGCAATCAAAACATTATAAGTTGGAATTAAGAAAACTATCAAGTCATTTTAAACTTTGCATAATAACACCACCAAAACATTTTAGGTGAAATACTAAGACTAAAATCTATTATTCACTAAGATTAGTTGACCTTTTAAATTATTATAAAGTTTGGTTAATTGCACTAACCATTATAAGCTGGAATTAATAAAACTATCAAACCATTTCAACCATAGGTTAATTACTATAACAGTTCATCAATTTTAAGTGTTAATAAAACCAAAAAACTATTATACACAGGTTAATATCCTTATCAAATTATTGCGAATTGGGTTATTTAGAAAAATCATTAAAAGCTGGGATGAATTAAACTACTATCGAAGATTTTAAACTGATTTTAATTATGTTATCAAACCATTAAAAATTACCTTCTTCTTATATTAAATAAAAGATTAATAAATACTTAAGATTTTAATATGTCAATATAAGCCTTTAATGTAGGATTATATGATATAGTATATATTATATTATATATACTTATTACATATATAGTAATATATTTATTATATAGTAGTATATATTATATATATCAGGGGTGGGCGCGCAAATTTTAAACTTTAGAGAGCAAACGCAAAAGCACAAAGTGGGAAAACTTAGTCCGCAAGCGAAAAGCGCACATTTTCAAAAAAATTAGTCGCAAATGTCGCAAAGCGCACATGTCCCGCAAATGCCAAATTTTTTTTAAAAGAAACAAATTTAGCGCGCAAAAAATATATAAATGAGCGCATATTTTTAAAGATGATGATTATTTTATAATTTTATTGAAAAGAAAAAATATTATAACAAAAATGAGAAAGATTTTAATCGTTTTCAATTATCTGTGATCTCTTCCTCTCCCGTTCTCCTCTTGCATTCTGAATAGGGTCATATTCCTTTATAAGATAATTTTTTCAAAATTGATGGATGCCATGGTTGCCTCTTTGGTCTTAGAATGTCAGAGCATTGACTAAACACTCTCCACGGCCTCTGAGCTGGGCTAATTGCGGGTAATTATCTTAATAGACAGTCAAACTCAGACTCCATGGTATTGCACACGGAAACAGGTTCTTAGTGAGACAGGGTACTGGTGGTGAACATTTATGCAGCTCAGCTATCCCAAGATTGTCCACTTCTCCTTACCAGACGCGTGTTGCTGGATATATGGACCTTCAGGTTCTGAAATATGTTAGAATGGTATCAAGAATCTCAAATCTTTTTTTATAGTTTCATTTGAATCATTTAATTATGTCCACGCGTACTTGTGAAACTGATACTATGTATATATAGAATAGTGTACATATATAGTACTATAGTAATATATATAATATATTATATATATATATATACTTATATAATTATGGTATATACATATATATATCGTGATGAGTAATTAGAACGATACGCTATATATTAATATATATATATATAAATAATATATATATAATATATATATACTGGTAATATATTGATATATATGTTATAATATAGTGGTATATATGTTACTATTATCGATATATACTATATATATATAATAATAATTATTAATACTATTAATATTACTATATTATATATACTATATTATATAATAATATATATCAGTACAATATTATATATATTTATAATACTATATTATTTATATAATTATATATATACTATATATAATATATAATATATAGTATATATATATATATATATAATATATATATATATAATATATATAATATTATATTTAATATGATACTATTTAACTATAGTCTATTGAAAATACTATGTATATATATATAGTATAATATATTATATGATATATATATGTATATAGTAATATATATATCTATTATATTAAGATATTATTATATACTATATTATTAACTATTAATATATATATAATATTATATTATTATATACATAAAGAGATTGCTTAAAGTTCTGGTGTGCAAATTAAAAAATAAGCTCACGCATGAAATGAGTCACTTTCAGACTCAGATCGATCACTTCAAGTGCCCGTTAATGTGGAGAGTAACGATGCTTGATGTAAAAGATGCAAATATTACACTCTTATTTGTCTTCAAGCTATCCTGCACCTGGCACGCTTGGTACTTCCCCTCCTTAAACGCTACGTACCACTCGAGTTTGAAGTGAAAGATGCGGGATGGTTGCCATAACGAAGCAAATCAACAATCATCACAAAGACCTGCTAAATGCTCGGTTCAACAGCCCTTTGTCTTTCCTTTGTTGCCTTTGTTGCTGTCAGCAAGTAGTGTGGACTAAAGTTTTTGGCATTAGTTTTAAATTTTTCGCACCCCTAATTGCATTTGTCCCGATCATTGTCCTTGAGGAGTAACGAAATTGGGACAATACGGAATCCCGTGGTACGCATTATTCTCTTCCTGCAACAAGCAAAAGGCGTTATTATTTCGATGTACTTCGCAATTAAACCTCCTTATCACTTTTATTAAGCAGTGGTTTCCGACATAGGACTCTCTGGTCATACAGATGTTGTTGATATGTGGTCACTGCGACATGCAAGGTTTTAAGCAGAATTTTTAAATCAGAATCGAATATAGGGTTCCAGCGAGTAACCTTGGTGTTTTTAAGCTTCTGTTCGCCAACTCTTTTCTTAATTTCTACAGCAGTTGCTAAGGTTCTTTCCTGTTTGTTGGGCATTCCACAAATTCTTGTGGCTTTGGTAAGATGTCTACTGGTGAATCGATCGTACTTGACACTAGAGGACCAGACGATGAACATTTGAAACATCCTTAGTAGCCAAAATGTTTAATATGTAGGAAATGCAACTGCGAAGTTTAATTAGGCTAAGTGCATATGTTCTTCAAAGCAGATATTTATAGCTGGAGAGGTTTTGGTTCTGCAGAACTTGTGTCACTAACTAATTTGGCTCCAAGCTGCTTACTTGCCTCTTCGTACCGTTCTGTTATGAGCATGCCACCTCGAAAGACTGCACAGAAATTAACACCGTTATCTGTTGTAATGCCAGACAACTGACATTATAATTTTGTTTTTTAATTTAGTTTGTTTTCTTATTAATATGCGGCAGTATAATTTTTTCAGGCATTGAAGTTATTATTCTTCATATTGATTTTACTGGACCTTATGCTTCAATGCCCAAATTGTTGATGATATCGTAATATTGCTATTGGCTAGAGACTGTGCTGGTCTGAGAAACGGATAACTCTCTACAAGGCACAAGAGAGCCTTCTCTTCTCTCTCTCTCTATGCTCTCTCTCTTCCGTCTCTCTCTGTGCTCTCTGCTTCTCTCTCTCTTTCTCTCTCTCTCTCTCGTTCCTCTCTCTCATCTCCTCTCTCTCCTCTCTCTCTCTTCAAAGTATGAGTCAGAATTAATCGCAGTGTGAACGCGTGCCATCGCCCAGAAATCCTGTTTGTTGTTCCGCAGTCTAGCTGTTCCGTGCGGTTGTGGCCGCATAATTGACCTTACTTACTGATAATGTGGTTAAATCAGCCTTCCCTATTATTGCATAGTGACGTGAAGACGCCGTTGTCACTTTTCTTGCTGGGAGGGAGGTGGGAAATCAGGTATTCAGGGTAGGCAGGAATGTTCGACAAAGTAACTCAGACTCCCAGCAATGTTTGAATCCAGGCCAATATCATGTAGGCACGAAATCCTATGAACAAAAATAGTTTGAGTGAGAAATTATATTAACTGACAAAAGTGAAACTTGGTATTTCAAATACGAAAATTTTTGTATGGCCTGTATTCTGTTAGTTTTTTTTAACCTCTTAGTTGTGACACCC
>JABUQX010067974.1:0-2500 GCA_015478945.1 Trachelipus rathkii
TATATATATATATATGTATATATATATTATATATATATATAATATAATATATATATATTATTATATATATATATATATATATATATATATATATATATATATGATTTTATATATTTGATTTCTAATAAAACAAAGTAATATACTTTTGAAAAAAAATTATTTTCCATTAAATTTAAATAGAATTTTGAAGTATTTATATAACTTTAATAAATTTTTTGTATGTTAAAATGTTATCCAGATAAGTAGAAAAAGGTTTGTATTTAAAATAATTGAAGCTAAAAACTGCGTGAAGAATGTTCTTTTAATAAAAACGAAAAAAATGGGGGAAAATGAAAAATAGGAAAGGAGACAAAATGAAAACACGTTTTTTTTTTTTTTGCATCACTACATATGACTAACTTTTTATTTTTTTCATCTAATTTTCAAACTTGTTGAAAATTAAACTGTAAAATGGTGTCCATAAAATCTTGCTCAAAAGTGAAAATGTATTTTAATATATATTTCAAATATACGGAATTACCTTTAGAGTATGTTTGTTTAAGACATAATTTAAATTTATGAAAGTCTTAATGGAAAAAGCAATCTAGATTCTAAAAGGACTCTTAAAACCATAAGTTACTTTTACATACAAAGAGTAGCAGTCATTAAAAGAATACAGATATTCCCCTGAGTAAAGAATTCCATTCATCTCACTATTTTCAAGACCCCCCAAAAAATCATTAAACTCTGACGTGAAGTGTAAAAGGAAGAAGATAAAAAAGAATAAAACAAGAATCGGAATAAGAAAGAGATCTCGTAGAATGAAAAGAAAGGTAATTTACATATATTTATTTATATGTTTATAAACATTTTAAATACTTAGGTTTTTATTTCAATAATTAAATTTAGAGAAAGGACTAGATATAAAAAGAGCAAGAAATAAATTTTTGGTAAAAATATTTTTATTTTTAGCAGATTTGGATCACTAAATTCTGAAATGATATTGTATTTGCTTAGATCATATTGCACTCCATTTTATGAAACAGATTTATGAACTAATTTTGCTAATAACACTGGTCAACAATAATTTTTTAACTAAAACGGGAATAGGTGTTCTATGTAGGTATAGTTGTCCTGAAATCGATAAATGTTAGCTCGAAATGACGTATCACGGTCCAATTGTCTGTTATTAGTCATTAGTGAGTCATGCTTGAACACGAAAAATCGTGAAAATATATAATGTTCTCTCTGAGAATTTTGTAGTATGCTCGCAGTTACAGAGTTGTTTTTCAGTGTAAAGGTTGTGTCTGTGTATTGTTAGTCTTTTTTTAATATATATATATATATATATATATATATATATATATATATATATATATATATATATATATATATATATATATATATATATATATTGATATATATATATATTGATATATATTGATCATTATATATATATTTATGTATTTTGTGCATTTTTATATTGATCGCTTATAATATATATATATATAATATATATATATTTATATTGTATATAAATATATATATATATTATATATATATATAGTATATATATATCTATATTTATTATATATATATATATATCTATATATATATAATATATATATAAATATATACTATATATATATATATATATATTATAAATATATATTATATATATATAAATATATATATATATATATATATATATATATATATTATATATAATAGTCATATATATACATATATATATATTATATATATATATATATTATTATATATATATATATATATATTATATACTATATATATTATATATATATATATAATATATAGTATATATATTATATATATATATAATACATATATAATATATATAATATATATATATACTATATATATATATATAAATATAATATATATATTATATATATTTATATAATATATATAATATTATATATATATATATATATATATATATTATTAAGCGCATTAATGTTAATTTAGTTTGTTTCAGATATATATTTAAAAAGTATGAGTACCAAACGTGTTTGTATAAATTCTCCGAATGTCTTTTGCTACGTATGTGGAGAATATACTACGAAAAGTCAACGGAAACCAATCACTCAATTGTTTAAAACGGCTTATAAACATTATTTTAAGTGTGCGTTGGGTGACCAGGATAAGCCATGGGCCCCACACATAACATGCATTAGATGTTATGTTAAATTAACCCAGTGGTTAAAAGGTGAAAAAGCGCATTTGCCCTTTGGAGTGCCGATGTATTGGATGGAGCAAAGGAATCATATACATGATGCAGTTTTGCTACAATTAGCTTCAAATTCCCAAAAAAACTAAAGCAAACATTGCCTATCCGACAATTAACTCAGCCAAGAGACCAGTCCCCCATAATGATGAGAACCTACCGATTCCTATAGCACCAGCTTCTTGGAAAGAGGTTCCTGACTCAGATGAAGATTTGTTTGACTCTAATGCTGGAGCATCGGGTGCTGCAGATATG
>JABUQX010067974.1:12500-20000 GCA_015478945.1 Trachelipus rathkii
CGTAACAAGGATAGGTTTTTGTCGGGCGGTATAATCCAAGTCGAGGGTCTATTCACATTTTATATATATTATATTGATATTTAATATATATTATGATATTTATATGCACTATAAACGCTCCGAATAACATTGGGAGAGTAGTGGCGTCAACTGCTTCTAGAGATCAGGTATCAAACAATTAACAACCATCCCAACGAAGGACACGGGTACGGGCACTTGTAGTTCAGGTTCGGTGTAGCGCACACACGATTGCACGTGAGGTGGTACAACGATACCAGAAACCTGACACATGATCAACCGGCTAGAAAGGCAACGTAGGCCAAAGGGCACGAGCCGTTGAGAAAGACCGATTTTATACGTCGCGCGTGCCAATTACGAGAGCGCCTAACAATAACGGCATCGACATCTGCAGTACAGCTCGAACGGAGGTACACTAGAAACCGGTGGAGTGAAGTGACATTAAGTGCGTCGACGCCCTTGCGGAACATATAATTATCCGGCTTCGGAGGCCTGCCATAGGTTCACCGCACGCACAAGTGCACTCGAAGGGCGAAGACTGGCATTCAGTGTGACGGTCCGACGATTGGGGCAAAGGTGCTCTTTAGGACGAGTCAGAGGTGTCTGTGAACGCCTCGGACAGTCCGTGCTAGAGTATACCGAGCGACCGACGGTAGAGGATCTCGCAATAGGCAATGTACTTGCAAGAGAGTGGGTTCGTTATGGCCTGGGGAGGTCTATCTCTATTATCGGGGTCCTAACCGATAAATATGTACGCCAGAATAATAATTCACCTTTATTAAGTCGGTTCGTCACCATCAGAGGCACTATAATCTAGCTGATACCTGAAGTACCTGGACTTGAGTAATTAAACTCTTAAAACCAACAGCAACTAATCCAAATCGCAGATACCAGAGAGTTTATATTCTGCCACTTATCCGATTTAGTTCTAATTGACCGCAAAACAATAGGAGTTAAAGATCCCTAAACGGGGTGGAAGGACCACCTTTTTAAAATGGCGTGCAAATTTTAGAAAGATTTTTCATGTGACCTGGCAATGTATAATATATATAATATATATAATATATATATATATATATATATTATATAAGATATAAATTAATATATATTATATTTCTCAATATCTAACAAATTTATATATATAATACTCTAGTTATATATATTATAAACTTTTTATTATTTTATTAGTTATTTTATTTATTTACATATTTATTTGTTTTATATATTTATTAATTTCTATTATCAAAATAAATATTATTATTAAAATTAAAAATTAATAAATATGAAAATATAATATAGTATATAATATAATATATTAATATTATATATTATAAATACTATTTAAAAATATATAATATATTATATATTTATATATAAATATATATCTATATATATAAGGGGTGAGATTATATAATATATATATATAATATTATATATTATATATTATATATTATTAATTATATATATATATCTACTATATATATATATAAGCTTTTTTTTAATCTAGTGCGAAGGCTGCATTTGTTTTTTCTCAGAGAGTTCTGTGAAATTTGGAGGCACTGTAGAGCTAGCAAGGCGTAATTGATTTGACATGTTACTGTCAGTTAATCTTGCACGAAGGGGATTCTTTGTCAATTTTAATTTTGAAAAGAACTGTTCGCATTTATATGTTGTGCCAAATAATGAAACAACTTTTAGCGCATGATTTCGTAGCAGTGGGAACTCCTGCTCGGTTAAATAAAGACTATAAAACTGAAGAGGAGTCACACAGTTAAATTTAGCTTTCAATGCATTATCGCACTGCAAGTTAATTAGTTCTAGTTGTAATGAATCAGGTGCATCTTCTGACCTTACGTTAAATGGGGAGTCGAATATCTGAAGCTCAATTTGAAACTTTTTAAGATCAATAAACCTTTTTTTCAAATTCATCATAGAGAAGTGAGCAGGCCTCGGAATACGCCACTGTTGAAACTGGTTTTCTTCCATGTAATGTTGGAAAATGGGTTAGAATAGTTTTCTTTAGCTGCGCCATCCACAGTTGTAACATGGACTGAAAAGATTTAATTGATGTATAAAGCGAAGTAATCAATAAATCTGGTCCCTGTAATTTTACGTTTAAATTATTCAAATGCTGAGTGATGTCCACAAGAAATGCCAAATCACACAACCATTCTTCCTTCTACAGCTACATGGATGTGGACATATTATTTTCATGTCATTATTTGATAATATCATGATAATTCATTTCTGAGTTCATATAAATCTTTTGAATGCAATAGAACCTTTTGGACAGCCAATAGAACTTTCACAAATTAATAATAACAATTTCCATATAACATAGCTCTATAAGATCTATATAATATAAAAACTCTTCGTAAAACTGCCTGTTATTTATTACACTTACTTTTCGCACGCTTAATTATCATTTTACGGGTCAAACAATATAGTACAATCAATATTCGTCCTATTATTCCAAGGAAACAACGGCACAAAATATTTTTGATTGGTGATTATACAATAGAAATACATATTTAAATGTATATTATACTGCCTCTCTTCCTAGTTCACTTTTTTAATCAAAGCAACAAGTCCTTTATTAGAGTCCCACCTAATTTAAATGGTGGCACCATTCGTGGCAATACCATATTAAGTTTTTTTCAATGAGATAATATTTCAATATATCATATTAATGCAGACTTTAATATTGGAAAAAAATTTCTTACCTAGTTGTACTTAATTCCGCATTGCATTAGAATTTTTCAAATGCAAAGCAGTTTCCTCTCATGGATATGGAAGGTCAGATTCATACTCAAGAATAAAATGCCACTGTAGGCTGTACTCGTGTGATGTCTAGGGTTTCATCAACAGCCAAAGAATAGAATTTAAATGACGCTGCTGCTTTCTTCAAAGTTAACTCAATGTCATTAGCCATTTCACAGATGCGATCAGACACTGTTTTTCGTGATAAACTGATGCTTTCGAATAATTTTACTTTATCTGGAGTTAAAACTTTTGCTGCGGTCACTAAGCATTCTTTTATGAATTCTCCTTCTGAATGTGGTTTCAGAGCCTTTGCTATTAATTCAGAAACCTCATAGCTTGCTCGAACAATGGAGCTATTTTGTTTATGTGTATGCTGCAATATTGACTGTTGGCCTTTTAGTTGCTTTTTAAGATGATTAATTTTTTCGAAGCGTATTTCCCCTTGCACATTATCCAATTCCTTATGCTTGGAAGAATAATGGCGCTCAAGATTGTATTTCTTTGGTACTGAAACAGATTCCCCACATACAAGGCATATTGGTCTGCCTTTATTTTCGATGAAAAAATAATCTTTCATCCATTCTTCTTTGAAATTATATAAAGATAACTTTTGTCTCTTTGAATTAATGCTTCCGAAATTCCAAACAAATATAAATCAGCCACAAAGCAACACAAACTGACAAAAACACTATAAGCACTTGCGTCCTCCTCAACAACCAAAAAAACATTGCATGAAGCCGGAAGCGAATTAGGGAAGTTGTCATACTGACAAAACCGTTAAAAAAAAGTTGCTAGGCTTTCAATTATATTATTATATATTATATTTATTATATTATATAATTAATATAATAATTATTAATATATAATTATTTATATAATATTAATTATATATATTACTTAATATATATATATTATATTTATAATTATTATATTATTATAATAAATTTATAATAATAAGAGATGAGAGTAGAGAAGAGAGAGAGATTATTTTTCATTCTCTATTGCATTGTATGGTCCTGGTCTATTGGACACAACTGCAAACAAATGTTGGTCAATTTCGTATATATGTCTCTCTTAACGAACAATTATGCATATTAAAATATTAATATATTATAAATATTAAATTATATTATATTAATTATATAATATATATACAGTATATTATTATATTATAATTGATATATATATATATTTAATTATATTTAGTAATATTTTTATATATTATATATATTTATATTATTAATTATATATGTATTAATAATATTATTTATTATTTATTATTTATATTTATTTATATATATTTATTATTTTTAATTTAGTAATAATATTATATTATTATTATAAATATTATTTAACGTTTTTATACTTCTTCCGTAAAAAAATAAGATCTAAAAGGAAAAAGTATAAATAATAAGTCCGAAATAAATAAAAATATAAAAAATAATAATTATCTGTCAAACAGGTACGCGGCATAAAATATTAAGCCGCGGGCATAATTTTGCCAGCGGGCTTGAGGTTCCCCACCCCTGCCCTAAGATATCAAGCATGAATGATGTACCTATTAATTCTCAATAGTATCAATAACAGTACTAACTAGACACGGTTGCAAGGGGTTCAAAATTCGATAACACATAATGTAATAAGAAAATATTTATTAAATAAATAAAAAAAAAATATATAACTTGTTCCAATTTGAAATCTAATATGACGTCAAATCCTATACCTCCAATCAAATAATAATTTATTATGAGATAGGAGATAGCAAATGGCAAGCAAAAATATCTACACAAAATATTAAGAAAAACGAAAGTATTAACAATGGATCCAATCCTATACCTCAATTGTATGATGAGGTTATCATACAAAAGAAAATGTATAACAAAGGATATATTATCTTAACACTAAAATATTATATATCACAGTATTAAAATGACTATCTATCCTATAATTCCGATTTTATGATAAAGGAATATCATACAAAAGAAAGTTTATAGGAGAAGATAAAAAAAGATAAATAAAATAATTTAAAAAAAATAATAAATAAATAAATGTTCAATACTCAGTACTACTGTTAATACCAAAATAAATACAGACTAAATTCTGATACTAACACTTTCTTCCAAATAATAAAAATTTTATTCAACCAAAAAATTGTTAGTAAAAGAAACAGAATAAATTACTCAAATAAATGAATGAATAAATATTTCAACTAGGATCAAATAAACAAAACTATACTTCTGATCCTAATACTCTCAATTGAATAATAAACAAATATTATTCAATCAAAAAAATTATTAGCAAAAAACTAATAAAGAAAATCAAATAGAATAAATAAGTATTCAATATTTCAATTAGGATTAAAGCAAGATTAAACTTCTAATCCTAATACTCTTGACTAAATAATAAAGAATTATTTAACCAAAAAATTATTAGCAAAAGAAACAAAACAAATTTCTTAATTACTTTGAAAAGCTAATAAAATAAATGTTTGTCTAGGGAATATTCAAAAATGTAAAGTACTCAAAACGCTTTAAAAGAAATAATATATCTAATATAATAGGTAACTTACTGTATATTACAGGACCTCAGGTACATCAGGTATATCCATAATACAAGAAACTTTAAATAAAAAAATATTAAAAACACTTAATTTTCACCATCGACATCTAACATGACATATCGAAACAGAAAACGAAACATATACTACTACAATTTATGTAAGAAATAAATCTACGGATTCTTGTCGTCGTAAAATTATATACACAAAATATCGTCTGCCAGACCAACAGCGTAACACCCAACACCTTAGATAAATAGTGGAAATAAATCATGGAGAAATGACAAACTTGACTTTACTTAATAGAATAAATTATCAAAGATACTTTATTAACCAATCATATGCAAATTGAATTTAGGAACAATGCGCAAACAAATATTATTAAAGGTTTTTAGAAGAAAGGATCTGAATTTGCTAAATCTAAAAAGACATCTTTTATATACAATTGAAGCTCCACACCAATGCAAGCGGTAAGGTTTGTATTACATTCATTTTGCATGTTAAAGTCACCTTTAAGAATTCTTTGAAATTAAAAAAAAAAATCTTTACAAAAAACATAATATTTGCTAAAAATAATTATAATATATAATAATAATAATAATAAATAAGAAAATAAAAATATAAATTAATAAATATATAAGAAGATCCAAGAATATTAATATATATTAATAATAAATAATTAATTAATTTGGGGACAGTATCAAAGGCTTTATTGATGTTGATTGCTGTGAGAATGGATCTATGGGATGGGGATTGGTTGAAGCCATTGATGATGTGTTGGGTGAGGGAGGTAAGGGCTGTAGTGGTGAAAAAGTAACTCTGGAAGCCATGTTGGAAATTTGGGAGGGTGATGAGAGGGGAGATTTTGTGTAATATTAATTTTTCCAGTTGTTTACTGATGGATCAGAGTTGTACTTTGATTGTTAGCTATAACATAGTAACAATTAAAATTCATCTCTTTATTTTTTTATGTATGATTCTAATTATAGTGATTTTATATTATTTCATCAATTTATATATTTTATTTTAATTTTTAGTTTATTATTTAATTTTTATAAATTTATTATATTATTCTATTTTTTGTTAGTATTATATTTTTTTTAATATATATTATTTAATTATTGTTTTTTGTTGTTTATTATATATATTTATTTTAATTTGCTAACTTATTAATTATTTATATTTTATTATAGAGTTATTATTATTATTTAATTATTAATTTATATATTATTTATATATTATTATTTATTTATTTATATTATTTTTTTTATTATTATTAATATTATTTTTAATTATTATTATTATGACTTGTTTAATTATTTTTTATTATTATATAATATTTATATATATTATATTATTATTAATTTTTAATTATTATTTTATTTTACTATTATTTATTATATATTATTATTATTTGAATTATTATTAATTATAATTTAATTATATTATTATTATAATACTATGGTACTATTTATCCTGGGTAATTTAATTATTGTTATATATCATTGTTAATATCTTGGTCCTAATTATATTTATAAATTTTATATTTTAGATTATATATTATTTAACATACTGATTCTCTTATTATATTGGCTAATTTATTAGTTTTACTATTGTATTAATTATTTTCAGTTTGGGTGATTATTAACATTTAAGCTCATCCTTTAAACTACATGAACTTATGAGATTTAACTAGATTGTTATTTTTATCAATTTTTTATTTTGGGTGGGACTCATAGGACACAACATTGTGTTTGCAATAGTAGTCCACTGTATCAGAAAATTGTATACCATTAAGTTTTGTATTTATTACAACTAAATATTGTTAATGAATGTTACTTTAATAATGCCATATTGTATTTTTTTGTGTATGAGCTAGAGGACGGCAGGTCCTCAGTAAACAAAATATATATTTGGATTCAGGCGAAAATTCTAAGGATGGGATTTTAACTTTTTTTTTTTTTTTTTTTTTGAACTAGAATTTTTGTTTTTTTTTAAACCTAAAGGAAAAACCCTAGGGTAAACCGCAAAGATGGCAGGAGTCGGGGTCCTTCGGCTCGGCCGGCCGGTGGACGACGGGGGGACTAATCCCTCCCTCCGGGGATGGTCTCCGGAACCCCCGCTCTTTTGGTTTTGGGTGTCGCGGTGTTTCCTCCGCCCCT
>JABUQX010067975.1:0-11316 GCA_015478945.1 Trachelipus rathkii
GTAGCAAAATATAAATTTAATAACGCCAATAGTTCTCCACGCTATCGGAATAACAATTAATAATCGTTACCAATAATAATAATAATAATAATAATAATAATAATATAATAATAATAATAATAATAATAATAATAATAATAATAATAATAATAATAATAATAATAATAATAATAATAATAATAATAATAATAATAATAATAATAATAATAATAATAATAATAATAATAATAATAATAATAATAATAATAATAATAATAATAATAATAATAATAATAATAATAATAATAATTACAAACTGAATAAATAAAAATTGTTCTAGATATGTTAGCAGTTGTTATTTGTAGCAAAATTTAAGTGTAGCAATTATTGCAATTAAAAGGCTGGAGATAGTTATAATCCTTACCATGATCCAGGCTTGTTATAATAACGGGTACTGTGATGCTAGCCAGTTTGATATTAATAAAATGGCTAGATGTTACAAAAGCAAAATCGCTGAATTTGTTATTTATAAATATTGGTTTAAATAATGGTTTTATTTTTCTAGTAAAAGACTTAATAGAATTTTCGGTTTTAAAGTCTTGTGGCATTGAGTGGTAAAGTTAGCTGCTTTGTAGCTGACGTATTGTGTGCTTTTTTAGTTGACAGAATGGAGCGTTTATGCAATTATTATTTCTTAAATCAGTTCGATTTGCCAGGCTTCTTGCTTGGTTTAAGCAACAATTTGCTAGCAAGAAGTCGCCGGCATTATTATGAATAATTTTATATAAGGCTCTGCCAGTGAGTGGTGGTGACAACTGTAAAAAAAAAAAAAAATTCTTTTAGTAGTGATTTATTGAGTGTCATTAAACTGTAATATCTTTAGTGTTTTGAACAATGGTTGTGAATGGGTGTTAAAGTCTCTTGTACTGCTAATGAGGCGAATAAAACGCTTTTGAATTGCAATTACTGGATGGATTACTGTTACTTGTGGTCCCGAAGATAGGAAGACAGTACATTAAATGGGGATGTATCAATGCATACATAGTATATCTTTTTAAGAATGAAAGTGGGTACAAATTTTTTATTAGCACATATATGTATCTTGCCAGTCTGCTAGATATGTTGCCAACATGATCTTTTAATGTCAATTTTTCGTCGAGTATTATTCTGGGTATTTTAGCATTTGAAGCCCTATCCAGTTCCACTTCATTTATTTTGATACTGAAATTGTCAGTTAATTTGATGCTGAAAATAATGTAAGATGTTTTAATTAACTTAAGGATAGCTTTTTAGCACCAATCCATTTCATCATTTTTGTTAAGGTGTATACTGCTTTAAAACTGAGAAAGTCGGCATTTTTGTCATTTATTAAGGTAGAAGTATCATCAGCAGATGAAACTAAAAGGTGTCATGTGAGTTGAACAGGTCATTACTGTATAGCGTAAATAGAAACGGTCCAAGAATTGAGCCCTGGAGTACGCCAGTTGTTGTTCGACGTGTGATTGAATGTATTTCTCTTAGATTTACGTATTGATATCATTCCTTTAAGTAGGTTTTAAACCATTGTAAGTTTGTACCCTCGATGCACATTTTGCAAATTTTACTTACTAGTATGTCATGATCAATCATGTTGAAAGCTTTTGAGAAATCTAGCAATAATAGCAGGGAAGAGTCTTTATTTTCAATGTTTTTGTAAAATTTTCGGTTAAACCAATGAGTGCATCACAAGTTGAGCGTCCTTTTCTAACTCCAAACTGTGAGTGGCTGAGAATATTGTTTGATCTAAAGTATTCGGTTAATTGATTGAAAATTACTTTTTCAATATTTCACTAATCGTATTTGTGATAGATATTGGTATATAATTTTTTGCCAGGGAAGGGTCTCCTCTCTTAGGTATTGCGATCACTTTTGCTGTTTATAAAACATTTGGAAAAATTCCTGTCAAAAATGATTCGTTCAACAAGTGTTTTAAAGGGGTGACAATTATGTGAGCAGTGAAGTTGGGGATGGGTTGGGAGTAGAATGTATATCACATTTTTGTTCTTTATTCTTGTTGTTACTTTCTTTACCTCCGAGTCTGTGATATGAACAAAGGAAAAATGTATCTCGTAACTGGTAATGTTTCGAATAATAATAATAATAATAATAATAATAATAATAATAATAATAATTAATAATAATCCATAATAATAATAATAATAATAATAATATATAATAATAAATAATATATAAGTAATAACAATAATATCAATATATAATTAATAATTAACTACTTGTGAGGCATGCTTGCAAACTTATAACTGAGTGGTACTACTACTACTACTACTATCTACTTACTACTACTACTACTATAATAATAATAATAATCAATAATAATAATAATAATAATAATAATAATAATAATAATAATAATAATAATAATAATAATAATAATAATAATAACCAACACTAATAAGTCTACTACTACTACTACTACTATTACTACTACTACTACTACTACTACTATACTTACTGACTACTAACTACTACTACTTACTACTACTTACTACTACTACTACTAACTACTAACTACTAACTACTAACTACTAAAAAAAAAGCATAGATTCGTTAATATATAACAGAATATTATGATAAACAATAATAATAATAAATAATAATAAACTAAAAATAATAATAATATAATAATAATAATAAATAATAATAATAAAATAATAATAATTTTAAAAAAAATAATTCATAATAAGAAATAATATTTAATAATTAAAATAATTATAATATATATTTAATAAATCAATCAATAATAATATATAATAAATATAATAATAAATAATAATAATAATAAATGAATAATAATAATAAAATAATAATAATAGAGCTCATCCTAGCTCAGAAGTAGAGCACTCTCTCGCTCTAGCACAGCGAAAGTATGCCCAGGTTTCGAGATTGGGTGGAGTGAAAGAATGTGAGCTATTCTCAATTAACTCTAGCTTCGCCCTACTCAGACGTTAATGAGTACATTGGTAGCGTGCTTTGATACTGATGGGAAAACTTTCCGGCACCCGTGATAGGCCTGGCCAGCCAGCGGATTGGTCGTTAGGCACGTGTTACCCAAGGACCTTTCTCGATATGCCCGAGTGACAGGACGCAACTCCTTACTAGGGCTGAAGTTCTTTTTTTTCTTTTAAATAATAATAAATTTAAAGTTCCACCAAGCAGAACATCTAATAAATAAAAATTAAATTTAAAATTTTGAAGAGAAGAGATTTTATTGTTATTTTTGCATAAATTACCTGAACGAGATGGAGGACGAGATTTCCTTCGAGGAAACCAATGAAAAAGAAAATTTTTTTGACCCCAAAAAATTGCAATGTGAGAAAGCAACTGAAAGGGAAAATTATCCCCTCAAAGAGATGATAAAAAAAATTCTAAAGAGGAAAATGTAAAAACGTTACTGTGGAGGAGTGAGAGAGAATTAAACTAAATCGGTGAAAACTTTCAGAGCGAGATGGGAGAGATAGACGCAGAAAAAGAGAGAGACAGAAGGAGATGAGAGCATAAGAAAGAAATAGTGTGTATGTGTAAGAGAGAGAGAGAAAAAAAAAAAGAGAGAGAGAGAGAGAGAGAGAAGAGAGAGAGAGAGAGAGAGAGAGAAGAGAGAGAGAGAGAGAGAGAGAGAGAGAGAGAGAAAGAGACTCGCCAAGCGAATTCAAACTGTTGCCATAGAAAAAGATGTTATTCCCTTTTTTAATTAAATAAGAACTACAATTGTTTTGGACCAAAAATTCCCGGTTGAGCTGTTACTGAAAATTGGTTTGAAAACTTATTTATTACTAAACTTTTTATTTTTTACTGAGAAATGAGAAGAGTAATTAAAAAACAAAAACTAATGCAATTAAAAGTTAGTTTAGAGATTTTTTTTTTTCAATTTTATGTAAATTAAACATCAAAAATTGTTTCAATTTGTTTGCATTCTTGAATAAATTTCCCTCTGCATCAATTTATTTTTAACAAATTCTAAAGTAAGCGTTACACTAACATTATATAATTTCATATTCTGAAGAAATAATCAATTTATAATAATTTATTGCTAACTAACTTTAAACAACAACCAGCAGAAACCAATTTAGAATACTCTGGTTATTTAAAAACTTGTAATTAATCCCAAAAAGACTATGAGGAAAAGAAATAACAAAATGTTGAGGAAAAGAAACGGCAAAAATGTTGAGGAAAAGAAACAGCAAAAATGTTGAGGAAAAGAAACAGCAAAAATGTTGAGGAAAAGAAACAGCAAAAATGTTGAGGAAAAGAAACAGCAAAAATGTTGAGGAAAAGAAACAGCAAAAATGTTGAGGAAAAGAAACAGCAAAAATGTTGAGGAAAAGAAACAGCAAAAATGTTGAGGAAAAGAGATAGCAAAAATGTTGAGGAAAAGAAACAGCAAAAATGTTGAGGAAAAGAAACATCAAAACTGTTGAGGAAAAGAAAAAGCAAAAATGTTGAGGAAAAGAAACATCAAAACCGTTGAGGAAAAGAAATAGCAAAAATGTTGAGGAAAAGAAACAGCAAAAATGTTGAGGAAAAGAAACAGCAAAAGTGTTGAGGAAAAGAAACAGCAAAAATGTTGAGGAAAAGAAACATCAAAACTGTTGAGGAAAAGAAACAGGTTGAATGTGAGGAAAAGAAAATCAAAACAGAAAAGAAATAGCAAAAATGTTGAGGAAAAGAAACAGCAAAAAAAACAGCAAAAGTTTGAGGAAAAGAAACAGCAAAAATGTTGAGGAAAAGAGAGAGCAAAAATGTTGAGGAAAAGAAACAGCAAAAATGTTGAGGAAAAGAAACAGCAAAAACGTTGAGGAAAAGAACAACCGAAAGTATTGAGGGAAAAAACAGCAAAATGTTTGAGAAAAGAAACAGCAAATATGTTGAGGAAAAGAAACATAAAAAATGTTGAGGGAAAGAAACAGCAAAAATGTTGAGGGAAAAAAACAGCAAAAATGTTGAGGGAAAAAAAAGCAAAAATGTTGAGGAAAAGAAACAGCAAAAAATTTAAAAGTAGAAGAAGGTTTGAGTTTTGTGATATCAAAGAAGATATAGTAGCTGTGTGGAAGAATAGGTCTATAAAATGGATGATGAAAATTAGTTTTTAATGAAATGTACTCCTCCATGCCAGAGAGAATCACATTTGGTACAAGTTCTTCAAATTCTATGGATACCCCCACCCCCACCCCACCCCCACCTAAAAAGTAATCATTCGAAGGAAAACTAAAGTAGTACGATCTCATTTCCGGCTAGTGTGCAACATTTAAGGGCCGAAATCGCTTTCTTACTGATGGCAAGGGTCTTTCCTGTAAAATAACAGAAGAGATAGAGAATGTTACAGTAACAAGAAAGTGATTGGGGGAGCCCAGAAGTGAAAAAGTTCAACAGTATAGAAAGAATGATTAAAATTTAAAAACGAGGTCAGAGCGCCTGGTTCATATACAAGACGATCAGAAATTTGAGTAAGGAGGGGCACAATTTGCTTTATATTATTTAGCATAGAGAAAGGGTAGAAAAGTTCACTAGATTAATCATGAGAACAAGAGAAAAACTATTTGCGAAAGCAAACAATAAAATTACCCACATGATCATTGTTGGAGCTTTGATAGTAGGAAAATTTAGGATATTATCAGTTGGAGATAATTAATCAGAACAGAAATGAATTTAGTTGCAAATTGGCAAGAAAGCCTACGCCACAAGGTAGAAAATTTGGAAGATTGAATATGAGAAACGTCGTTGCACGCATGAATAGAATCTAACCTTCGACTAAAAAACAAGGATAAAGAAATTAAGAGAGAACACAATAGGGTATGCTAAGGGAGCATTCAAACAATTGAATATCGATCAAGAACAATTGGTAAGACCTACGTGAAGAGCGATAATGTTCAACAAACTAAAAATTAAAATAAAAAGTTAATTTTGCATAAATTGATGAAAAATGAAGCTCGTACGCAAGGGCAAGGTGGCAACAACCCAATTACCTGAGGTCCCCAATTATTTCAGATGAAGCTAGTCCCAAAATGGTCGACAGGGGAAATGATCGATATGTCAAATGTTAAAAAAAAAAAAAAAAAAAAAAAAAAAAAAAAAAAAAAAAAAAAAAAAAAAAAAAAATTCGTTATTTAGTTTCTCTAACGAATCAAACAAAACTTAACACAACTTAACTTAACCTAACCTAAACTAACCTAACCTAACTCCTGCTACGGGCTGTACGGTAATTTTTTTTGATGCAATGTCGACCATTTGGCCTGTCGACCATTTCGGCTGTCGACAATTTCGGGCTCAGGTCCCCCCCTGAGAAACCCCAACTCATAAGTGATAATAGGGAGGTGTGCGGACGGACATTCATTGTTTCCATGTAGCCCCTCCATGTGATATCTGACGAAGCGTTTCGGTGTAACATATTTTTAAAGAAAATATTTGAGTTCACGTGATTAAAGTCAGAGAGGTGGGGGCGGGGGGTGGGATTTTTGATATGGATTGTGGGGGTGGGGTAGGTGGGGGGGTCTAAGCTAAGCATGTACACCAAACACTCCAGACTATGGCTAGAATACTCTAGACGCAGTAGTATAGTACCATCTTTGTTTAATTAATGGGTAATAAGCTTTGCGATAATGGATGAACCAAAAAGGTAAGAGACTTGTGTAGAGGAATTAGTTACCTGCGCCCCAACATCTGCATCTGTGTATGCTCCCATATAATGGGGTAGGTTGAATCTTTTCTGAACGGCGCAACGCGTCTCCCACTGTTATATATGATATGATTAGTTTACTATATATATATATGATATATAATATCATGAAGAGGCAGCTCACATCCCTATTATTATACCTATACTAATACTATATATATATATATAGATATATTAATATATATATATATATTATATAGTATATAACTCAGCATGAGAGAATAAAAGCGTTCATCTCTCTCTCCTCTCTCTCTCTCTCCTCTGCTCTCTTCTCTCTCTCTCCTCTCTCTCTCTCTCTCTCTCTCTTCTCTCTCTCTCTCTCTCTTCTCTCTCTTTTCTCTCTCTCTGTGCATAAAGTATATAATATATATCATTATACTATATATATATAAGTATATATATAATAAGATATATTATATTTATTATAATAATATATATATATAATATATTATATTATACATTATTATATATATCATATCATATATAGTATAAGTATAGGTATATAGTATATTATATTATACTAATATATATTAATATATATATATATATTATATAATATATATATATTATATATATTAATATATTATAAATATGTATATCAATATAATTATTATATATATATATTGAATAAATATATTATATAATTATATTATATATATATTATAATTATATTATTATATATGATATATATATATTATGTATATACTATGTATATATTACTATATTATATATAATATATATATAGTATATAATATATATTATATATAGTATATTAGTCACATATTATATAGGTATATATATATATAATATATATATTATATTAGTATATACTATAATAATATATATATTATTATATATAATAATATAATATATATATATATATATATATAATACTATGTATATATATATAATATATATATATATATATATATATATTATATATATATATATATATATATATATATATATTATATATATAATATAATATTATATATATATATATATATATATATATATATATATACTTATATATATATATATTATAAATGATATATTATATATATATATTATATATATATATATAATTATATATATTATATATATATCATATATATATATACAATATATATATATCATATATATATATATGATGTGTGTGTTTTGCTAGTATGTTACGAATGTTTGAGTGAGCAGTTGTTCTTAAAGCCACATTGATCCTTTTTAATAATATATTTAATCCTATGAAAGAAACTCACGCCAAGTCTTTCTCGTTTTCAATTATTTTTATTAACTTAATTTTTCTTCATTAAAAGTTAAAACTTTAAAATAGAAAACGTTTCCTTTTAATTTAAAATGAATAAAATAGATACTAGACGAGACGGGAATTATTTCAAAATATGACACATTATCAAGGAGATGCATATAATATATATATATAATAGGTATATATATGATATATTTATTTATTATATATTTATATATATATATATATTATATATATATATATATATATATATATATATATATTATGGGAGGAATATGATATATATATTATATATTATATATATATATATATATAAATCTATTATATATAATATAATTATATATAATATATATATATAATTATATATATATATTATATATATTATTATATATATATATATATATATATTATATTATAATATATATATATAAATACTATAAAAATATATTAATATAAATATTTATATATATATATATAATATAATATATATATATATATATATATATATTATATATATATACTATATATATATAATAATAATATATATATATATATATTATATATATATATATATATATATTATTACTTATATTATATAATATATATATAAATATAATAATTAGTATATATATATAATATATATTGATATATCAGTGGCGGCTTTTCGGGGTAGGCAGAGTAGGCAATGATTTTTACTTTTAATTTGAACAAAAAAATTAATAAAAAGTTCAGCATATTATATATATATATATAATATATATTATATTAATATTATATATATATAATATATACTATATATATAATATATATATAATATATATATATATATATATATATTATATATATACAGTATACTATATATATATATTAATTCGTTCGAAGGCGACCTGTTGAGCGGCCTCTCAAATTTTCACCGATTTCACTTTTTTTAATATTAAACGATCAGAGGAACTATTTACATTTCAGCCAGTTAAAAAATAATCCGTTTTCTTAGCTCTAGGCAACCTCTGTATTTGCCTGCCGACTTTGTAGCAGTCATTTTTTTTAAAATCCCAATTTAAATTAATTAATAGAAATAATTAATAAATATAATAATATTGAATTAACTAATTAATATAATTTTTATGCTAACTTGATTCATCTCTTATACCGACTATTTAATTGTTATAATTTCATAAAAAGTCATTTGGCTTCACCATTCTTGCATTCAAGCTGCCAAGACTCGGCTTGATGAGTCAGTTCTTCTAGGCTCCCTATTATAAATTAGTGGGTTGTATCTGTTGTGGACAGTTAGTAATAATACGCTTTTCATGTTTATATTTCATTAAATATTAATTTATTTTACAAAATTTTGTTGTGTTGTTTTTAATAAAATGAGCTGTTAGTTTTATAAATACGAGTATATTGGATTCGTATTTGATTTAAGTTTCATTAAAAATATGACGCTAAATCTTTCCTGAGTGTTTGTAGGGCCATATTAAATTCAAGACATGTAAGAAGTATGCTGCAAAACAGTGAGTGTTTATATATGAAACCATTTAAAAGGAGAAAATTTGATACTTGCTTGATATAAATAAATGAAGTACCAAAAAAATATTCATTGTCATCTTATATATATATTATATATATAACATATTAATATATATAACCGATATAATATAAATAAGAGTAATATATATATATATAGTATTACTATAACTAATACCTAAGGTATAACATGCAAAATCAGAAATAAAAGCCCATAAATATCATTAATAATAATACTCATACACATATAGGAATATTAACTCACGTAATAAGCTCATAAAAAATATAATACGTAAAAATAAAATTCACGGAGCTATCAATTAAGTCACATCACATTAATATCACTCTCACTAAAAAACTAATAAAATTACTCAATAATAAACTAGCTATATATATATAGATATATATAAACACTAGGCAATAAAGAATGAATACCCCCTCTACGCAGGAAATAACTAATATGTAGTACAAGTACAGCTATACAGAACGGTAAGAAAGACAAATACATAAAAGGAACGTACTAAAAAATCAAATATCATGCATAGTTGCCTACTACAAGAAACTCTATAGAAGACACAGATCGCCAACTGAACTCAGAATAACTTAATAAAATTATAAGACTAGATATACTCATAACATAAAATTCAATACGGACTAGAATTAACTAGTAAAAACCACTAAATAAATAAATATATATCTTAAGTACATGGCGCCGTATAAATATATATTAACAAATTCATATTATAACCCTAATGTAACTAATAATAACAAGAATATCACTATAGCTAATCACTATAAAATATATAAGACTATAACTCGTAATAAAAGTATAACAGAAAGAAGCTAGAATTAATAACTATATTAACATCACCACATATAAAATCTCATATATACCAACAGTACTAAGTACTACTATACATATAAAAAATACATATAAAACTATATAAACATCATAAATACCAATATAGTAATTCACGATAGATAAATAACATCCAGTAATAAATACAAAAAAAACTATATAAAATGAGACCTATACTTACTATCATATAACACTAATAAATAAATATAATCCACACCTCCACAACATATCAACTTAAAATACTATACTAAAATAGATCAAACTACTATACCATATACACCTACAAAAACACAAAAACCTACAAACAGCAGCAAAAAAAAAAAAAAACAAAACATCAACACGGAAGCGTCGCCACCCTATTTATAAGATACAAATCAGCTACCCCACCCCACAACCAACCAAACAGCACAAACAGCAGCAAACACTACGTACGATACTATAAACACAGATAGCTACACAAGCTATATAAACATAGCAAACCTATACTTATAAATACACTAAGAAACTCACCCCTATATAAAAAATACGCATAACTCCTATAAACGCATAAAATAATATCCACCGAATACCATACCCCCTACCATAAGTCCCTATATATACTAAAATCACCCTAATAACATAAAACCTATATATATTAGTATATATATAGACGATACTTATATGAAATACTTAAATAATAATGAAAAAAAAAATACATCCACACTCCAAATAATGCACTATATATAAAAATCACGCCTAAATAACGCATACAATGCCAACCGTAAAGTAAAATAAATATGCCAGAACTCACTATAAATAGCCATACTAACTCAGATCAAAATAGATAAACTATCAGAGTATAATAAATAACATTGATTCATTATATGCATGAACACTATAATAAACACCATAAATAAGATACAAGGACCTCAAAATAATACAAAATATATTGATAATGGTTAGCCGACACATAAGCAG